>JANIWU010000169.1:0-12652 GCA_030705145.1 Hagleromyces aurorensis | reverse complement strand
ATGGTGTGATCTTTGATCAAACCATCACGTGAGATATTCGGGCTGAATATCTACAAATTGCTCCAAGTTCAGGGTTTACAATATTAAAATGAGGGTTAATACTTTAAGCTAAATAGAACTTGAATGACAATTGATCGATGATCCTTTGTTACTAGAATCTAGGCTACTGTGAAAAGTTTTCACTCTAATTTATATAGTGTGTGGGACCTCGTCCCGTGTCGTCTTATTCGAGAGTTTTAGCTCACGTGATCAGACTCAGGAACGAGAGTCTACACACATACTAGATCAGCGTGTGGTCTGCGCAGATGGGGATGCATCTGGACAAATGTGAAAGCGGGGACCTTTATGCTAATAGCACCTTCATCTTTAAATAGCACTATCAAGCTTCTATTTCACTCAAAAAACATAGCTCACCTCATACTAATTAACATAAATAACGTCCTATTAAAGAGGACGTGCCGAATATCTACAAAATATGCATACCTGCCATATAATGTATGTGACAATTGGTAGGCTTAGTTAGCATGAATATAGAGACACTTACGACGTTATCCTTAGATTTTTATAAAGGCAGTGCGGTTTGTTATTATAAATATATGATATTAAATAAATGTCACAAAATAAATACAATTTTTCCTGTAGACGACTGCACACAACTTACAATACCTTTTTTGATCTACCCATAGCTTGGGGTAAATTTTCTAGGTAGGGCATTTTTATTTATTAGCCAGGGTGAAATCATTTTTTTGGTAACTGATGAGTGATAATGGCTCCCTTTGGTTTAACGAAATTATAAAAACAAGACCTAAATATTAAAAACGGTTACCCGTCCTTAGTGTGCAAACTCAATACATAGAGTAATATTCTATTGCTTCACAAGCACCGCCGAAACGTCTGAAGAGCAACTCTAGTTCGTCGGCCGAGGCCTTTGTTGAGTACAGTACCTTTATCTTATTTAATTGCGAAGGACGGTGGTCCTTATACAACAACAGGTCAGTTTAGGGGGATGAAGATATCGCACTATGATGTTCTTGGATTGACACCTGATGCTACTCTGGATGACATCAAAAGGGCATATAAGGAACACCTGCTCAATGTCCATCCAGACAAGAACCAATCGGAACGGATCCATTTAATTAGTGTGAACGATATCCAAAATGCGTACAAGGTGCTGGCCGATCCAGAATCAAGAAAAAAATACGATGAGATGGTGGAGAACCAACAGATATTGCACGGTTTGAGCGGAAACGGCGACGGTTTGGACGAATTTTCCCTTGACGAATTCTACTTCAATGCCGCCACGGAGCACTATTGCCTCGACTGTCCACGGTGTAAGTTCAAAGAGGGCTTTGCATTAACAGAGGACATTCTAGAGGAACATGCCCAGGAACGGCCTAGCGGCGGTTTCCAACTACTAGTCCAATGTTCGGCCTGCAGTCTTTGGATCAAAGTTAACTTTGATATAGTAGAGGAATATGAAGAAGAACCTGAATCGAAAACGGAGAGTCAGAGCATTTCTTAAGGAAAGTCATTTTTTGTAAATTAGTTAATATTTAAATTCAATTATAAGTCTCACTATTGATACAAACGCAGATACAAACGCAGAGAGAAATCAAACCATACTTTGGGAATGTAATTTAGACTCTAGATAGCAAACTTTGCCTTGCAGACTTCTAGTCGAAAGACTTGCTTGACATCGTCTTTAGGCTTTTTGCAATCGTTTTTGAATGCCTGAATTGACTAAATTGAGCGGCTAATCATCTGCGGCACCCACCATTCTTAATCTAGCACGTTCGTTTTCAGCATCTAGAACACTGATAAATGCCTTGGACATCGCTTCCAAATCGGACATCAAACTCACGTGGCCACAATCAGTGGCAACCTTGGCGACGACAGGAAAACCTCTCTTCTCAGGCAATAACCACTTATGGTGAACAACACCGTCACCTGGGCCATAGTACAGGTCATCGTAATTACCTAGTTTCACGTCCTTCAAACCATCAACCTTAACACCACGAACAGTAGGCACCTGGTTACCATAAACAATAGCCAAAGGTGGATAGTGCTTCTTTGGGTCGTATTCCAGACTTTCCAAGTATTTCTTTGTTTTCTTCAAAGTTCTAGTCAAGTAGTCAACCGAGTCCTCGTAAGAAGTCTTGAAATGTCCGTCATCCTCATCAATGGCGCATTCTGTCAAACCCATGGAGTTAGTTGCTACACCGATTGTATTGGTGGCCACAACAGAAGCTTTACCCAAGATATTAATTGGGTTAATCAAGTTGAGAGCCTCCTTGATTTCTGGAGCTTTTACCTCTGGTTTCTTTGCAGGATGCCAGAATTTATTCTTCTTTCTCTCGTCGTCAACTAAGGGAGATAGACCCAAGGTGATCCAAACCTGTGGATCAAAGAAATCCAAGTCATATCTCTTGAGAGTATTTTTGTCGACAAAACATCTGCCATCGAACGGCAAAAAGTGGAAACTACTTCTCATGAAGAAGTTTGACTCTTTACTTAGAATGGTCTTGTTCATCATGACTTCATCTCCAAATCTTAATGGTCCAAGAATGTTCGAACATTGCGATGGGGAGCCACAGTAAATCAAACCTCTGATCAAATGCGTATGCTCTTGCAAAACCTTGTGCGCGACCAAACCACCCATGGAGTGGGCGATTAGGTACACTCCCTTCTTGATCTTTTGCTTGTCGTAGATTTTCTGCAAGAACTTTGCCAAATGGCCAGAAGTAATATCTAGCGACAATCTCCAGTCGTATCCGAAGTCCTGGATGTGGACCTTTGGATTGGAGGCCAATTTTCTGATCAGCCTTCTGGAAACATCCACTGGACCTATACCCGTCAACATACCATCTGGTTGAATGTGTTTCTGGGTTTCGATTTCGTCCTTGTCCTTTGGACCGATCAACAGATCAATCTTCTGCATGTTCAAACCGGCCTTAATAGGGATCCATACTCTCTTACCAGTGTCGACATCACGAAGTTGGGAACCACGGTAGCCACCCATGATGACGATATCACCTTCCAACTCCGTCCAGATTCTCTCCATTCGGCAGAAGTCGTAGCCGTCCTCGGTGACCGAGCCCTGGGGCGTCGTCATTGTCTTCAAGGCATGGTTCAAAGACTCCATCTTGAACGCCTTCTTGACGGCCTTAGCTCTCATGTTGCCGATACCCTTCTTGTCAGCAAACAAGGCAAATTCCTCGAGAGAGGTGATGGAGTCTGATCTCTTCAACTTCTGCTTCACGTACTCTTTACGGCCCTGCTTCGTGTGAGGCAGGTTCTCTGGTGGAGGAGGTGGTGCTGGTCCAGTGCCACCGAAGGGCAACGAAAACGTAAACACCTTCTTCGTGGGGTCTTCTGGATGCAGTTGGTTGAGATCCTCGTCCTCTTCTGCCTCCTGTTCCTCGGAAAAGATCGATTTTCCGTGGTTCTTGCGTTTTTCGTGACGGTCAGTGCCTCTTTCCTTCCTGGAGACGATATTAGTACCACCGATGAGCGCGTCAGCGTCGGTATCGTCCATATTGGGCGAGTAGTTGTCAGGCGTCACCTCGTAGTCCGCTCTGAGCTCTATAGGTACGTGGTAGTCTGCCTCGACATCGTAGTCGAATTTAGCCTCGATGGATTGCTTGGGCAGCAGCGCTGGGTCTGCCAACGTGACATCGTCCTCGTCGTTTTCCAAGTCAGAGTCCACGTCGCTCGAGAGAGCCTCGCGCTCAAGCTTCATAATACAGTCGTCCGAGCTCATTTTTCTAGCTGTCTTAGTCTTAGCCCACAAACGTCTCTGTCCGGACCCTTAAAACTATAAATTTCCGGAAAAAGCGTCGGTGCTTGTCAACCCGGAAAATGCAGGAAAGAAGAGCCTGTCATTTCCTCTGTGGTCTTTATATACACCGTTTTTATCCCTCCTGTTTTATCTCATATTTAGTAGTTCAGGAAAGGATGGAATCCCAAGGAGGGCTTTCCTCATCGAGGGGTCTTTTCTTAGGGAAGCCCGTGAAAAAGGAACCTTAACGCAGTACCTTATTTTTTTTTTCCACCGTCAGAATTGATGTCGACCCTCTCTCTGTAGAAAGGACAATAGAAAGATAGCAAGGTCGATGTGTAAAAAATGTGTAAGTTTATCAGAACAGGCATAGGGAATGTTGAAAGTTCCAACTTGGGCGTAGGATGAGAACAAAGCAGAAGACTGGTTACCAGCTCTTCGGTAGCTGAAATGGCTATCTCCTCAGACCGATGCGGACAGACCCCCGGACCGTCTCTTTCCAGGACTGGAACAGCCGTTGAGATCGGATAGATTTTCGTGGAGTTGGGGCCTGTGTTGTTTATTATTCTCTTGCCTTGCTTCTTCAGGAAAACCTGAATTTCTAGCTATGTGTAGCGTATGTGGGGGAAACCATTGAAGAGTTAAGGAGAAGTGTGTAGTAGGCAGGTGCCCACACGCCGCCGAACGAAATGCTGGCCACTGGCCGAGCTGCTGCGTTTGACGTTGCCTGACGCTACCGGACATTGTGCGTACCAGGGAAGGGGCGAATGGACCGCGTGATTGCGCTAGACCGTTCGAGATGCATTATAAGGGCCATATTCCGAACGCACACGAGGCAGTTTGCTCCGGTGACGCCCGAATGGGATGTGGGAGTTCGGAAAAACGAACGTTCGCCTCGCAGGAGCGTTTCTGTCAACACCGACACTGACGTATGCACCTGCGAGGGAGGGCAGATGGACCAGCCCTGGCCTCTTGCGTATCGCTCTGGACGGCACAGCTGGCTCAAGCTGCTGGCTATTGGCGCCAGCAGGAGGGCGTGCGTTGTAGTTGACGTTCTGAAGCGCCAGACTTTTGCTGGTCTTGCTAAGTGCGTCGGATAGAGCTGGTCACTCCCGCTGGATGCATGTAGACGTAGGAAATCGCTATTGTGGCTGGGTTTCACCCCCACAGCGCTTGCGCATCGCGCCTGGGCTGAAACTTGGACACTGTGGGCGTGTTTCGATGGATTATACCTGGACAGCTTGTGTGGGACAACAGGATGACGAGAGGTGGTGTTCGAAGTGTGTAATTTAAGAGTTTGGACCGCGTGGGGCGCTCTTGAAACAAAGCACTATGGTTAAAACACCAGGTTTCTGTGCGGAGTCAATGCCAGGGCCGCCAAGGCGGCCATATTCATGGTTTCTTTTGGTCCATAAAGCTTGTAGAGTGTGGTAAAGGACGCTGTTCGGGACCAGTACCTAAATGGTGTCTATGTAAGGAGGATTTGCAATGGCCTGGTGTTTATATTATGTTGTAGGCGTTTAACCACTGAGAAGCGCAGCCGAAAATCACATGATGATAAAAATTTGAAGTGTAAAATAACTGAACTGAAAAACCAGAGGTATTGAGCGATGCAGCACAGAGCAGCAACTGCATGATAAGGGCATTGTTGAGGAGTATGAGTACCAGCGGATTGAAGATTGTACAGCCAAAATGGTATAAGCCAGATGGGCACTTGCAAGAAAGCAAGCCCGTCTTGAAGCTGTACAACAGCTTGACCAGAACAAAGGAAGAATTCATCCCGCAATCTGGGAACAGACAAGTGACATGGTATTCCTGTGGACCAACTGTGTACGACTCTTCCCACATGGGGCACGCCCGTAACTACGTGTCAATTGACATCAATCGCAGAATCGTCGAGAACTACTTTGGATACAACGTCAAGTTTGTCCAGAACGTTACGGATATCGATGACAAGATCATCTTGAGAGCGAGACAAAACTATTTATTCGAAGAATTCGAGAAAGAAAACAAGGAGAATGTTGATGTTAAGGTTGTGGAGCATGCAACGCTCGCTTACATCGCCAAAAACCTAAAAGAAGCAAGTATCACGTCAATAGGACAATTTGAGCCTTGGTTCAGTGGCGTCAACGTCGAGGCGGAGAAACAGAAGGACCCTAAATTCAGCATGCACGTCACTGCCATTCAAAATGCTCTGTTGGCACTAAAAAACGGCTTTAATATCGACTTTTACCCATTGATAAAAGATGTCATGATGCCGCAATTGGACAAAGAGAAAGGTGCATCCATTTCTGATCCGGAGATTTTCAAGAAGTTACCAGCATACTGGGAAAACGAATATAACAAAGATATGGCGAAGTTGAACGTCTTGGCGCCCACAGTTACGACACGTGTGTCTGAGTACGTTCCAGAAATTATTGACTTTGTTCAACACATTATAGATAATGGATATGCGTACGCAACACCGGATGGATCTGTCTATTTCGATACAGTAAAGTTTGACAAAGCAGAAAATCATTCATACGCAAAAAATCAACCATGGAATAAAGGCCACCTAGATTTAATCAACGACGCCGAAGGTTCTCTAAGTAACTTTGGTGACAGCGGCAAGAAAAGTTCAAGTGATTTTGCTCTCTGGAAGGCTTCGAAAGCCGGCGAACCTGAATGGGAATCACCATGGGGAAAAGGAAGACCAGGATGGCACATTGAATGTTCTGTTATGGCAAGCGATATCCATGGCTCTTGTATGGACATCCACTCAGGAGGTATCGACCTTGCTTTTCCACACCACGATAACGAACTGGCACAATCCGAAGCCTGCTATGATAATAACCAGTGGGTGAATTATTTTCTACATACTGGTCATTTGCACATTGAGGGCCAGAAGATGTCAAAATCCTTGAAGAACTTCATTACCATCGATGAAGCTTTGAGCAAATATTCAGCAAGACAACTAAGGCTTGCGTTTGCCTCTGTACAATGGAACAATCAGCTTGATTTCAAGGAAAGTTTGATCAACGAGGTGAGGTCAATTGAAACGAGTTTTAACAATTTTTTCACGAATGTGAGGGCGCTGTATGGTGACTATACTCACTCAAAAGACCATATTTCCAAGAAGGTGGGCAAATTGGAAAAGGAATTGTTGAATGAACTAGAAACAAGTCAGGAAAAAGTTGACGTAGCATTCTGTGACAACTTAAGTACTCCACAGGTTTTAAAGACATTATCTGACCTAGTTACAGCAACCAATACGTACATATCCAATGTTGGTTCAGAAATTAGAATAGAGCCTGTGCTTGCTGTTTGCAAGTACATTACAAAAATTCTTGACATAATTGGCTTTGAAAAGCGTAGTGATCAATTGGGTTGGTCTAACAGCGAAGAAGTGTCGAATGGAGTGACTAGCACCGAGGATGTTGCCATGCCATTTGTGAAGTGCTTGTCCAAATTTAGGGACGAGGTACGTGCGATGGCGATCAAGGGCGTGGAGAATGTCGACTATCTGAAACTGACTGATCGCATAAGAGATGAGGATTTAATGGATCTAAATATTCTGCTGGATGATAGAAACGGCCAGAACGCTTTGGTGAAATTCATTACTGAAAAGGAGAAGCAGACAATGATTGACTCTAAGAAGGAGAAAGAGGAACAAAAGAAGGCCAAAAAATTGAAACAACAGAAAGAAAAGGAGGAGAAGGAAAGAGAGAGAATGGAACGCAGTAAAATCTCGCCCTTGGAGATGTTCAAAGATTCTTCTTTGTACTCTGAATGGGACGCCGAGGGATTGCCAACCAAAGACAAAGAGGGCAATGAAATTACAAAGTCAATGACCAAAAAACTGAAAAAGCAATGGCTACAACAGGAGAAGCTCCATAAAGAATATTTAAGTAGATGAATAGTTTTTCTGTTTATGTACGCTGTATATTGAATGATCGTCTTTAATTAATATAAGAAAGCTTTCTTCAAAAATTTGGTCACGTATAGAGGAAATGACTCGAAAATGAGAAAGAAAACAGCAAAACCATGTCCGATACCGAGAATGAGATTTTGTCGCAGGCTCTTGTCAGCCTAGCCGATTCTGAATTGAAGATTGAAAAAATTGAGAAGGAAATTGAGTTTCAAAGAGTAAAGCAACTTACTCCAGAATACGAAAAAAGAGATGAGCTGATTGAAAAGGTTCCCGAATTCTGGAAGGTTGTCCTATCACAACACGAAGATTTTGCAAATTACATACGTGCATCTGATTTTAAATACATCGACTGCATAGAGAAGCTATATGTGAAGTACGAACGGGAATTCTTTGAGATTACCATTTGTTTCAACGGATCGCTGGGAGATGACTTTCCAGCACAGACACTGAAGAAGCGTTTTGTTTTGAACGAAAAGGCGGAGGAAATCACTAGTACTAATGTGGAGGATGTGATTTGGCCCAAATCTTACGACTCTATCAATCCGAATAAGATCGAAGATCCTCACAACAACAAAAAGTTGTACAGGCAGGGCATGAAAACCTTTTTTGCCTGGTTCAAATGGACTGGAACTAAGCCTGGCAAAGAGTTCCCTCATGGCGATGACCTAGCCGTCCTTATACGAGATGACATATATCCCAACTGTGTCAAGTACTACAGCGAGGCACAGCGCGATCTGCAAGATGAAGAGAGTGCGAGCGACTCTAGTGAGGGCGAGCTGGCCTTGAATGAGGAGAACTGAGCTTGGCATTTTTAGTTACTTTCGCCTCTCGGGGTTTTGTAAACATACTCATAGGATCGTCCTTGGAATAGTCATATTTATTTTTTTTCTGTACTTGCTGCTTTGCTGGAGGCGTATCATGTTTCAAAGTTGCGACATCGATCTTTTTCTTACCCAGGAGAGCGTCCTTATGCTGCTCAGGCTGCGATTCCTGATACATCCATTCCAAACCTGTCACCTTGGTGTCTGCAAGGGAGTTGAGTTCCTTTTCCCTGGCGATTTCGTCTTTTCGTTTTTGCTCGCGTTGGAGGTCATCTAAAACTTGTTGTTCTAGTTTTTGTACCTTGTTCCTGTTTTTGGATAGCTTAGGGTTCCACGACTTGAGAAGGTTGAGATCGTTGCTCATATTGGCGACCGTGGTGGCTCTGGCGTTCTGAAACTCTGCTGTTTTTAAAGTTTTGAGTTTTTATATTACAACTATGTAGTTTCGATGATATATAGATAATTATATATTGGTCAGTAAATACAGTTGTAATGTGTGAATAACTCTCTCTGTTAAAACAATAAAAAGGACGGAACGGCAACAGCTGTTCGTGTGCGTCGGCGAAGATGTGGTTTGTTCCAGCTCAGAAACCGTGGATCTTGATGTTCTTCTTCTGCAATCCTAGTTGTGCTACCATGAAATCGCAGACTTTTGCTCTTTGGTCACCTTGTAGTTGGATAATCTCACCCATTTCCGAGTCCTTAACGATGTTGCCGTTGCAGGCAAAATCTTTCTTTAGGACTTTCAAGATTCTCTTCTGATCGTACTCTTCAGGGACTCCTTGGACAGTTGTTAAAGTCTTTCTACCATTTCTCTGCTGGATACGGATATGGATGTAGTTAGCAGTAGTAGTTTCGTCGTCACCAGTGTCAGCAAATGGGTCAAATGATTTCAAGTTCTCAATAGACATGTTATGGTTGAGATACTCTATAATAGTCTATTTGGCTTCTTGCGACTTGAAGTTAATGTTACTTGTATAACCGTTAGAAAAATTTTCAGCTTTATATTAGTGCCATAATGAAGGGTGGTCATAAAAGTTATAGGGATGGAAGTCTTGAAATTGTAAATATGAAGGGAACAAGATAAAGAAGGACGTCCATATAGGGAGCAGGTATATAAATTTTGTGCCATGAGCGAGTTGAGCACAGCAATCAAGAAAGCATGCTCGATTGAAGAGACCGCACCCAAAAGGAAGCATGTGCGTATATGCATTGTATACACTTGGGATCACAGAAGCGCCTCTGAGTTCTTCAATGAGCTGAAGAGTTTGCCACTCAGCCAGGACGAGGTTCAACTGTACAAGAGCTTGGTGGTGCTGCACAAAGTAATCCAAGAGGGCCATCCTAGCGCACTGAAGGAGGCTATCAGACAGAAAGAGTGGATCCGTTCGTTGGCCAGAGTCCATGCAGGCAATGGAGAATACGGCAGGATCATCCATGAATACGTCAAGTATCTAATCAAAAAGTTGGATTTCCACAGGAGCCATCGTGGATTCAACAACGGGACATTCGAGTATGAAGAATACACATCACTGGTCACTGTCAGCGACCCCGACCAGGGGTACGAAACTATCTTGGACCTGATGGATCTGCAGGACTGTCTCGACCACTTCAGCAAAATTGTCCTGGCATCTGTGTCTTCCAGGGAGCGTAATGTGGAGTGCAAAGTTTCTGCGTTGATTCCTCTGGTAAGCGAATCTCACGGGATATACAAGTTCATAGTAAGCATGCTGAACGGGCTACTTGGAAATCTGGGAAGCGAGAGCGCATTGAGCGAGTTGTACATCAGGCTTGCCGAACAGCACCAAAGGCTGTTTGAGTTTTACTCCGACTGTTCTTCGATCAAGTTTTTGACGACGTTGATCAATATTCCCAAACTGCCTGTGGACCCACCGTCGTTGAGTAATGTGAATGATCCTGTCGAGAAGTATGACCAGCAAAAAGCCTCGCTATCGGCGTCGCCAGTCTCTAGCAGACGCGATAAGACTGTTAACTCTTCTTATAACACGCCCGACTTCTCGCAGAACGCGTCTTTTAATAACGCGGTGACGCCAGAAATATCGGGCCTGAAGAGTACGAACCCGTACGCCAACCAGACAGACTTCTTTCAATCCCCAGCTCAAAGTGCCCCACATATCAATTTCGATCTTGTTAGCGATGTGCTCGATCATGCAATGGTCCCTATATCAGCGGACCTGATAATGCAACAAGCAGACCAACTGGTACAGAACCCCAATGACAAGTTACTACTAGCCTTTACGATCTCAATTGTGATCTTAGCAAGAGCATATCCTAGCCATTCAAGTTTATTGATTCAAACTACACAAAGCTTCCTAATGGATCCTTTTACCAACCTCCAAGGTCTCAAATCCTTACTGGCTATATACATGCTTTCTCCAAACCAAAGGAGTTAACGATCCACTCCACAAACCCACAGTTGGGCTTGACAAAATTAAACTGTTGCGCAAATATGTCCCAAATTTTTTGATATTCTGGATAAAGATGCCATGTTGCTGCCAAAATGGATGATAAGGTATCTTGCTTCAAACCATATCCAAATTGGGAATAGTATATGCGAAATGCCAAAAAGGCATTCAGTGGCTTTCCACACAATTTCCGTGAAGCATCATTACTTAGGTAGTATATATTATTTTCAGAGTCTGAATAAGTAAAAATTCGGGCTAGATCCGCTGTTACAATTTTTTGCTCATTTGTGCCCCAACTGTCGAAACCTAAAAGACATTTGCATTTTTCTTCGTAAATCCTGTTAAGCATATATTGAGGTGGAGCAGGAATCTTTGTACTAGAATTCATTAGTAAAAATGTATTGAATCCATATTTACTTGTTAGTTTTCCTATGTAGGAGTCCTTCTCATTTCTCCCATACACTCTTTTTTTGCTATGTAATACTTTTTTCCTCGTTACACTAACCTTAAAAGTCGCTTGAGAGGTAAAGGTGTGCTTCTTAGTTTTGGTATTCATTTTTGGCTTGATTCATTTTACCAGAATACGAAAATCCTGGCTATTATTGGCCTGTTATTTTATACTTCAAATTTAATGTGAACATTATTGATGTAATGGATGAGGTAACATGATATGAATGTTTCAAGTTTTAAGGTTTTTTGGTGAATCATACTGTTTAAGATATGTTTTTTCTTTAACATGTCTATAAATTTAAGCCCCAAAAGGTTCTCCAACAATATTTTGCGTAGACATAAAATGGCAGCATATATATTGAATCTAAACCCGCATTTGAACAGAGTCTCTGTACCTTCATACAATTTATACTTAGGGCTGGGGGACCACCAAGTAGAAATGACCCTAAATATTGAGTTATTATTAAACAAGAAACCCAGCCAAACACTTGATGAGTATGATATTAGATATTAGATATTATTCAAAGAAAATTGATGTTTTCTGTTTACTAACTTTTTTTTTTTTTCAAATGAAGAGTGTATGAAGCCTTTAAGATTTGTTGTCAAGAGTTGAATTATGCAGATTATTTGCAGTTGCCTTTCTTGCACTTGAAAATTCAGGAAGTATTGATAGTAAGTTATTTCCACTTTTTGTTACTGTTGTCATATACTAACAAAGTTTTCAATATCAATAGGATTTGGTTAGTCTGTACAAATCCCAGGAACTAAAAATATGTCATATTCAAGTTGCGCTAGAAATTAATATTTTATGCAAGCAATCCCTTATTTTTTTAGAGAGATTAGAATATTCACAATCCAGAGAAAGAATATTAGACAAAGAAAATGATATTAATAATCAGTCACAAAAAAGGTGCTCTAATATTAAACCTAAATATTTTACGAATATGTCTGGTTGTGTAAAAAGTACTCACTTTGACAGTGGAGTAATTTATTTCCTAGAGTTGTGGTACCGTTCACATAAATACTCCCCTTATCTGACACATTTTTCCATTAAATCGTTGCAGAAACAAACAGGACTAAGTAGCACCCAGATAAAAAATTGGATGTCGAATAGAAGAAGGAAGGAAAGGATAGCAGGTTTTGATAAAAATAAATTTTTAGAGTTATTTGCTTAGTGTTGGGTGGAATTTGATAGTTTTTATAATGCACAAATAAAAATAATGGAATATTTCAGCTATACTTTGAGCTTCTTTCACAATTTGAAGAG
>JANIWU010000168.1:0-12683 GCA_030705145.1 Hagleromyces aurorensis | reverse complement strand
TATAGCCGGTGCTAGGCAGCCGAAAGTGGCTTGTGCGTTTGTTTTTTCGGAAGAAAACCTAAAGCCAAAATCCCACACGTGTTGATAGCATGCATAGTGAAATTTTGCACAACGTATCCAGAGACGCCTCGTCACTTGTGCAGAAACGCATGACAAAGGCAAGGCCGTCACGTCCCACGTCGGCTTCAAGTGGAGAAAGCGAACGGAGAGTTGCTGCGTCATGAGTGAGCACCGGTAACGGCCCCACAGTCTGCGTGTAGTTTTCCGTCAGGCGGGGGCGCGTCAAACGTCCGCGGAAAGTTCGAAAAGAATGCCTTGCGGGTACGAAGCACTACTTGCGCCGGCAGGGATAGAACTGCCTAAACAGGTGCTGTTTCCGATCTGGAGGTATCCAGTACGGATCAGACATGCGTATGGGAGACCTACAGCCGACGGTGGGGCTGACTTTTGCGAAGGTACAGCTTCCGCTGCTGCAAGGGAGGTTTGCGAGCAACCAGGGTCCACGGTGCGAAGTGTCCTTGCCGGTCACGCGGATAACGACATGCTGCATCGCGCAGCTAAATGCAGATCATGCAAGGGCGAGCTTGGAGTCGGCGTATTGTTGGGAAGGGGCGGTGACTCCGCGGAGTGGTGTGTCGGATGCTCTGAGCCCGCTATGCGGAGTAACGGCCAAGCAGGGTGGAAGAACGGACGAAAAAGCACCAAAAATGTTGCTGCTGTGGCCGCCGGACACTGTGCCCCGGAATCCTGCTCGCGCAACCGCGCGCAACCGTGTCGGCTGCGCGGAGGTGATGCCCACCGGTCCGGAAGCAGTAGGCGCAGCCCGACGCGTCCACATGGCGTCGGTAGCCGTAATAGGGTTGCCGAATGGGCCACGCGCACTCATTGTCTGCAGCAGCGGCCAGGCAGCGGGACAGGGCCATGTTTAGCGGTGGGACGCGGCGTAGACGCTCCATGTGCGTAATGAGCAAGCGTGGCGCTGGTGGTGCGGGAGTGGCGGCGCAGAAATGGCAGAGCTGTGCTCTGCAATCTCACCTTTGGACGTTGCGGTACAGAATGAGATTGAATCATCTGAACGCATCAGGAAACCCGCTCGCTAGCCCCCGGAAGGACGGCTTTCGAGGGAATGTCCGTTTTGGGCTTCTCCAGATTCAACAACGGCCGTGTAGGTCCCTTTTACACGTGAAATAGCCACCTGCAGGAAACCAGCTACCACCTGGTCGCTTGGACACTCATCAACTGTGGTAGAGACTCTTTTGTCCGGTGCGTACTCGTCCTTCTTTCGTTTATTTGTCTCTTGTACGTCCTGCTCTCGTCAGTCAGGCAAAGGGTTGGGAAAGGTGGGCAGGCCTAGTTTTAGTGCGTTGCTCTAACTGTGAACCTGTGTATATTCCAAAGTATATCCCAAATATCTAGCGTTCTTGATTGACTCAACTGCTATGCACTGTGATACGCTCGGCGCGTACTTGCCGCTGTTTTTAGATAAAAACAGGCCCTGATGAGAGGAGGAACTACAAACAATATCGTGTTGTACGAATTAAGATATTTCGCTCTCTACATGCATAATGAGCGCTGTATCCACACGCATGGAGAGCTTTGTGATAGCCAGAAGGTTCTGTCCACTTTTCCATTGGCCCAGTCTTCTGCAGACTGTTGTTTTGTTCATTTCCTATCGCGCATCGTTTATGTTCAATTACATTTCCGTTTTGGGTAGTATCATTAAAATTTGTCGCGTAGCAGCATATGAAAACCGTTCCATCTACACTTAACCATACTTGACTACACTAAGAGCAGCAGACACCAAAACCTAGTGAGAAACTCTGTCAATTGATCCACTTCAGCCACACAACATGTCTTTTGATAGACCGGAAATATACAGTGCTCCTGTTCTGCAAGGTGAATCGCCCAACGACGATGACAACACTGAGATCATCAAATCGTTCAAGAACTTCGTCTTGGAGTTCAGACTCGAGTCGAATTTCCTCTACCGTGAACAGTTGAGAAGAAACTTTCTCATTAGGAACTACTCTCTAACGGTAGATCTGGAACATCTGATCGGATACAACGAAGATCTGTACAAGAAACTGTCGGACGAGCCCTCCGATGTGATTCCGCTGTTTGAGCAGGCGATAACTCAGGTCGCAAAAAGAATAGCCATTTTGACAAAGCAGGACAACAACCAGGACCTGGATATAGATGAGGAAAACGACTTTGCCAACTTCCCGACATTTCAGTTAATCCTCAACTCGAAATCCAACCAGACTCTGATACGTGAGCTGGACTCCGAACACATCTCAAAAATAGTGAGGATCTCCGGGATCATCATTTCAAGCTCGGTCCTATCTTCGTGTGCCACGTACCTCTCACTGATGTGCAGAAACTGTCGCCACACCACCTCGATTAAAATCAACAATTTGAACTCCATATCGTCCAGTTCTGTAACACTTCCTAATGCGTGCCTGTCTTCGGCCACGGATGAGACAAACGCGCCTAAAAACTGTGGCCCAGATCCATACATCATTATACATGAATCCTCAAAGTTTATTGACCAACAATTTTTGAAGCTGCAAGAAATTCCGGAACTAGTCCCTGTTGGTGAAATGCCCAGAAACTTGCTGATGACCTGCGATAGGTATTTGACAAACAGGGTTGTTCCTGGAACGAGGGTGACGATAATTGGAATATATTCTATTTACCAATCTAGGAAGCGGGCTGCAGGATCTTCGACGAACGGAGTTGCCATCAGGAATCCATACATTAAGGTGTTGGGAATACAGACCGACTTGGAGACAACCTCATTAGGAAACACAATGACCATGTTTTCCGAAGAAGAGGAAGAAGAATTTCTGCAGATGAGCAGAAGGCCTGATATTTACGAACTTTTGACAAACTCAATAGCCCCTTCGATCTATGGTAACAAGGATATTAAGAAGGCTATAGTTTGCCTCTTGATGGGTGGGTCAAAGAAATTGTTGCCCGATGGAATGAGATTACGTGGTGATATTAATGTGCTGCTGCTCGGTGATCCAGGTACGGCCAAGTCACAGTTGCTAAAATTTGTCGAAAAAGTATCCCCAATTGCAGTGTACACCTCGGGTAAGGGTTCATCTGCTGCAGGTTTAACAGCGAGTGTCCAAAGAGACCCAGTCACTAGAGAATTTTTCTTGGAAGGTGGTGCTATGGTTTTAGCAGATGGTGGTGTTGTTTGTATCGATGAGTTTGACAAAATGAGAGATGAGGATCGTGTTGCCATTCACGAAGCAATGGAACAGCAAACAATTTCCATTGCAAAAGCTGGTATTACCACAGTTCTTAATTCAAGAACGAGTGTTTTGGCAGCGGCTAATCCCATTTATGGTCGTTATGATGATTTGAGATCTCCTGGTGAGAACATTGATTTTCAGACTACCATTCTGTCGCGTTTCGATATGATTTTCATTATCAAAGATGAGCACAACGAAGAAAGGGATATTTCAATTGCCAATCACGTCATAAACATTCATATCGGAAAGGCAGCTCAGACAGAAGAAGAGTTAGAAAATGCCCATCTTGAAATACCAATTGATAAGTTGAAAAGGTATATCAACTATTGTAGGCTCAAATGTGCACCACGATTATCTCCAGAAGCAGCTGAAAAGCTTTCTTCCCAATTTGTCAATATTAGAAGACAATTGTTAATTAACGAGCTGGAATCCACTGACCGTTCGTCTATCCCAATCACGATTCGTCAATTGGAAGCCATCATCCGTATCACTGAATCACTCGCAAAAATGGAACTGAGCCCAATTGCGACCGAAACACATGTCGATGAAGCCATTAGACTATTCCAAGCGTCAACGATGGATGCCGCTTCACAGGATCCTATCGGCGGCCTGAATCAATCCAATAACTCTGGTACACTTGCAGAGATAAGGAGGATTGAGCAAGAATTGAAAAGAAGACTGCCGATAGGTTGGTCAACTTCTTATCAAACATTAAGAAGAGAATTCGTGGACAACAACAGATTCTCTCAATCTGCCTTGGATAAGGCATTGTGGGCACTGGAGAAACACGAGACGGTTCAATTGAGATATCAAGGACAAAACATTTACAGAAGCGGAGCGTAATATGTCTGTGTAATGTGTACTTAAAAACATAATTTAGAATAACTGATTGATATGGTAGAATTTCGATTTCGTCGGGCCATCGGTTCCTAGTAAAACCTCTGCCTTAGAGGAGGATATTCGTATGCAACGATAGCATCATGATCGACAGAATTGCATCTTTAAATGTAGTCCATCGGTTAAGCTTTCCATTCAATTTATACAAGTACTACTACCTTTTAGGATCCATTCAAAATCCAGATTGTTCAAACTTGTTTCTATCTCTAGACTAACTATCTATGGCATTATTCAAATAATATCATTCGTTGGCACGTGATATTGATGCTCTGTGTTTAATTTATTGTTGTGTGTATGCACACGGTAGAAGTAGAAAAGAACGATCTCGGCAGAAGAACAGGAATCTACTGGGAGTTGTTTCTCACAATGTCGTAAGTATAGTATTTTATTGCTGAAGAAACGTTTTTGACAAACGTTTTGAAACTGGAAGTCAACCAAGGATTTTGTTTTACTAACCACTATATTCGATGAGCAATAGAGATATACTTGATCGTCCAAAATCCGAACTAACGAAGGATGAGTTGGAGCAACTAGAGGAATTTGAATTCAAACATGGTCCGATGTCTCTAATAAACGACTCAATGATTGCTAGAACACCGGTAATAATATCACTTCGGAATAATCACAAGATAATCGCAAGAGTAAAGGCTTTTGATAGGCATTGCAATATGGTTCTAGAAAACGTAAAAGAACTATGGACAGAAAAGAAAGGGAAGAAGGTTGTAAATAAAGAGAGATTTATCAGTAAATTATTTTTGAGAGGGGACTCTGTGATTGTCATATTGAAGGCACCTATTCAGTGACGGATTTGTTCGCCAAGACTGTGGGATGGCCTGTAACTTCCAGATAGAAACTATCCACAGCGCGCTAGCAATCAACCAAATTGGTATATTAATACCACTGCATCAAGAGCCTAAAAATCTATCGGAATCTTCAATTCCTACTCAGATTTGCAGTTATAGAACTGTGTATATTCATCTGTTTAATTAGTATTTAAACCATAATATAAGATCAATGCAAAAAAATTTTATCCTTGGGTAATTATTTGAAATTCTTTAGTGGATCAGATTTACCACTTCTCCGATTCTTTTGAACTTTACCCTTCTTATTTGAACGACCTTTCTTAGGATTGCGGAAGGGCACGAAATCGAAGTTTTTCTTATCTTTTCTAGCAGTCTCAGGAAGCAGGTAATCGGGAACCCTTTTTAAATGCTGCTGTACTCTTGCAGAATGAAGTTCTTTGTCATGTCTCAGACTTTGTAATTCCTGAGGGTTTTCCTCAAAATGTCTCTTCAGTTTTTCACTCGCTAGTAATTCATTTTTAATCTCCTTTATTCTGGCCTCTCTCACTGCAACCTGAGTTACTGCACGGAAACCATCCTCTAATCTATACCGGAAACCTTCAATCTGTTTTGTATCGAATTTGTAAGGTTGTAATTCAAAGCCAAGTTTAGTCTGCTGTTTGATGATTCTCGACAGTATTTTTTCATCTCTCTTGGCAGTCTTGCACATAGAGGGCCTGTGCTTTCCAAATTCCTTCAAAGGCACCACAAATGAAATTGCAGTACCAGACTTACCAGCACGAGCTGTTCTTCCGATCCTATGTACGTATGCCTTTGCTGTTGTTGGCAAATCAAAGTTTAGAACACATGCAACATTCTTGAAGTCGACACCACGCGAAACACCGTACTCTTTATCTTTTTTGACTTCAATTCCCTTCTTCTTGGATGACTTTTCCTCTTTGTTTTGAGTACTATCCTTGCTGGTTTCCGCTGTTGGATCTATCTGCGCAGCATCTGCATTACCCTCTTGTTCTTGTTCTTGTTCTTGTTCTTGTTCATCTTCCTCTCTGATGTATTCCGTGTCATCAGTCGCTATCAAGAGATGGTAGTAATTCTTGTTGAACTGCTCGACAATGTGTTGTCTCGAGTTTGTGGGTAGCTCGCTGTTCAGGATACACGATTTTATGCCAAATTGTTCCAGTACTAATTTCAATCTGTATCCTCTGTCAATATCGTTGACAAATACTAGTGTTTTGCCCTTTATTAGACCTAATTTGAATATAACATAACATAGCAGAAATTTGTCAAATTCGGATACCGTAACATAATATTGCATCAACTTTGATTGATCCTTGGCAAACTCTTCATCATTGAATTTAATGACAGCAGGAGCCCTGCAAAACTTTGACTTTAGGTCCTGAATATCGTCGTTAAGTGTCGCACTCATCAAGAACGTCTGTAAATTCTTCTTCAGAGGCAGGTACTCTGCGATAGTTTTCAAATCATCGTTGTAGCCAAACGTCAATACTAAATCCACCTCGTCAATAACCAAAAATTTCAAGTGCTGTAACGACATAGCGCTAATTTGTGTGTCTAATAGCTCAACCAATTTTCCTGGGGTTCCGATTAAAAGCTCTGGTTTTTCCAAAAGCAATGCGTTTAGAACATTTTTTGACATATCAGAAGATATGTTGAGGGCTCTTACTTCTTTAGAGCAATATAACGTCAATTTCTCCAAAACTGAAAAAACCTGCTGGGCCAGCTCTCTTGTTGGAACTAAAACAATTCCAAGTGTGTCATTCTCCAGTTTGTCGGAGGAATCCTGTGACTCTTTTTTTTGCGCCTTCTTAAAATCCAATATCGTTTGTACTAACGGAATAAGATACGCTAGTGTTTTTCCTGATCCTGTTGCAGCCTTGGCTATGATATCTCTTTTCTCCTGTAGTGCCAATGGAATTGCATGAGATTGAATTAGCGTAGGATGCTTGAAACCATTTCCTTTAATTGCCTGTAAAAGACGAGAATCTAATTGAAACGATCCAAAAGATGCAGAATCATCGATATATACGTCTGAGGCTGCAGTACTAGTGTTTGAACTCATTATTTGAAGGTATTACTCTCTACCTGAAGCCTAGTTTGATCTACCTGTACCAAAGTGTCACCTTTAGAAAACAGCAAAAATACAACTCAGTTAATGAATAACTCAGTAAGCTATTTTTAAGTAGTATAAGGAGCTATTTCTTGAGAACACCACTCTTCTTGTGAATCCACTGTTTTTAGACGAGATGAGATGCGATGAGATGAGATGAGCAGACGTTAAACATCAGGACAAGAAATTTTTCAAAGCATTTTCCGTGTCATGTGACCATTTCAAGGCATAAGTAGAAGTTATGGAAAATAGCTAACAGTCCAATTTCCAGATTATAATTTATATAATATAGGGTAACAAGGACAGTTTTAACTCAACGGATCCTCCTCAGTTTATTCTAAAAATTCTGTATTTTTTGTGATATTCAGGCCGGAAGAACATATCCTAACATTCTGTCATTAATCTTGTTGCCCTTCTATAAAATACTACATAAAACTAGCAAAGCGATGAAACCAGCTCGGCTCCCATGTCCAAAATCCTCTCAACTCTTCCCTTCAGCGGATTTGAGTTACATTCTTCAATTTTCATTTGAGAAAAGTTGATTTTCGCAGTGTTCTTACCTATAGTTATCACGCCAAAAATGTCCTCGTTGGTATCCTTGGTCGTGCTATCCTTTTCAAGTAGCAAAGTGAACGCGTCGCCAAATTGCTCCTTGAAGAGTTCCGCAACCTGTTTTATTTTGGTGACTTTCTCTTCTTCGTGGTGTTCGTCGTGGTCGTGGTTGTGCTGGCAAGAATGGCTTGTCATCTTCACACTTGCGGGTGACGAGTCGACACTCATAAGAATCGCTATGATCGAATCTGCAACAGTGTCTGTAACTATTCCCTGAGTCCATTCTACAACCGCAATGTTGTCACTAACAGTCAGTTTTATGTCGTTGATAAGTTGCACAATGAGCTTTCCAGTACTATTTTTCAGACCAATCTCCTCACTTTTGATGTCGTTTGGTTGTTCATGAGTGTCTTCATCCTTCATTAGTGTTACATTATCGTCATCCTGAAGTACTCTGACATCACCAAACATTTGGCAAAGATGCCAATATATTAGCTCTTTTTTACAGTCTACGTAGACTGTCTGTTTTTCTCTCAATATTGTGGTGGAAAGTTCGGAATGATGCTCCCTCAAGTCGCTCAAGGAAACTAAAGTTAAATCAAAATTCTTCTGATCTGAAACTAAAATGCCTGAGACAATTATATCATCCTCCTCCTTCACATTGGAAATCTCTTCAATTACAGGTTTAGCCTCATCATCATTTGTGCCCTCTGTTGTTTTTACTGATAAGTTATCTTCGGCGGTTCCAGCCCCTTCTATAACATCATTTTCCAATTTGATCCTCACGTCGTGCTTTTGATTGAGGTCATTTTCTTCCCTTAATATTTCGTCGGCGATGTGCCCAATGGCCCTGGCAATCTTATTTCCTTTGAACTCTAAGATGACATCAACACAGTTTCTGGGGTTGAAAACATGTACTTCTTCCTCGGTTCCCTTTAAACTAGAGAAATTTGACAGTAGCGCAGATTTCAGACGACCCATCGGGTTGGATTCCCCATGAACCAAAATAATATTTTGGGCACTGATCTTTTCGATGAATTCCAAGTTTTCTTGGAAGTCTACGTGCGCAGCGAACGATATTTCCTCCACTTGACATCTTCTTGGAATTGTAACTTCAGGGTTGTTGAGAGAGGGTATAGTATCCGGTTCAAGCATTAAAAATTTGGCCATAGTTCCTTCAATGGAGTAACCTGTTATTAGGACTAAATTCTTGTCTTCAGGGCACCACCTCTCAAGAATGTCTCTTGAAAGTCCGTTTTGTAACATTCCCGGAGAGGCCAAAATAACACTTGGCCCGAAATCTTGAAAATCATCAAAATTTTTCAGGTAGGCTATATTCTTGAACGTAAATGGATTAGTCTGTGAATCCCGGAATTTCTTTCTGATGTTATCATTCATCATGTTAACATATGTTTGAAAGACACTCATACATTTTTTTGCTAAGTTAGATGCGTAATAAATAGGAACCTGACCACTGCCTAGTTCATCCTTATGATCTGACCAATATTCATCAAGGATCAACATGATTTCTTGAGCTCTTCCGAGAGCAAAAACGGGCATCAGTACTCTTCCACCTTTTACAACTGTTGTGTGAATTAACTGCGTCAATTTTCGTTCACGCTCCACTCTTGGTTCGTGGGTAGCAGTACCAAAGGTTGACTCGACGATTAGTACATCGGAAGGATTTGGAGGCACTTCTGCAGCATTTAGATGGCGATCGAGTTCTCGAGAGTAATCCCCTGTAAAAAGAGTACGTACTCCCGCTATTTCGATTTGAAACATAGCAGCACCCAGAACATGGCCTGCATGAAATGCTGTGAATTTTATTCCGTTGATATCGACCGTGGAATGGTAGTCTACAGTTTCGATCCTGTCGAACGACTCCGCTAAATCTTCATCTGTGTAAAGATTGTCATCTTTTCCTGATGAGGACGAGCCTATGCTGGTGACTCTCACAAAATCTCTTAACAGCCACCTGTAGATGGCCTTTGTAGGGTGAGTCATGAAGACACGACCCTTGAAGTTCGTTTTCTGCATCACATATGGCAATGATGCAGCATGGTCCACGTGGAAATGTGATATCAGCAAAATGTCGACTGTGGAAAGATCAAAATCATCGTAAAATGGTAAAGATGCATAGCCTTGGTATGCTGGATGCACTCCCGCATCCAACATGACAGTTTTACCTTTGTATTGCAGGATGTGGCTGGATCTTCCCACTTCATTGCTTCCACCCAACGAGAAAAACCGAAAAGAAGTACTATTTGTCACTTCCATTGTTATCTTCCAATTTTTTTCACGATTGCTGTATATATGGACTTTACTTCCGTTTACCAACTCCCCTGTTGAGCTTGGAATTTAAATAAAATTGTTTGCGATATACGCTATGATCAAAATTGGTATTTCAAAACCGCTTTAAGACGAATGCAACTAACTGAGTATCTGTTCCAATTTAACCAATCCAAACAATTGATGGGATACTTCGAAGAAACACTTTGATATGATGTGACAATTCCGTAGGAGAAAGAGTTCCAAAGGGGATTGTTAGGAGGAAGTTAAAATGCCAAAGTCAATTGTTAGTATCAAAAAGTTTTCAGGACTATACGTGGTAATATATCTGACAAATTTGCACATACAATCCTCTGATGGATGATTAAATTTTTTTTGTCGTAATATTTGCTAACTATGAATTATTTCAATCATTTTTAAAGATGGCTTTCAGATTTGATTTTTAAATTTTTCAATGCCCGCCCCGCCTACAAAGGCCAAAAGCCACGCTACGTAGGGTTGAAGTACCAGGAGCCAATGAAAAACTGTTACAATTAAAATTATATAAAGTTTTTAAATATAATCTTCGAAACTATTCATTTTACTATATAACAAACTTTTTTTTAATTGTCTTGGTATAGCATTTCTGGATACAGGAGGTTGTTCTCTAGACGCTTACAAAACCTATTCAGGTTAAAAACCCATAATCATCATTAACTGTCCAAAACTCTTCCACCGGTGCCACACCGTTCCAATTTGTTCCCAGTGGGTATGTCACAGGTGTCTTTGTTTGCGAGTTTCCTGTCTGGCCTGCATTGGATCCCCGGTTGGCTTGCTCTACGTATGTTAATTGGTTGTTCCAATCATCTCCTTCTGTGCCACGTTGGCTGATCTCCTCAGAATTCATGGACATGTTTTGAGCGTTGTAAAAATTGCTGTTTTGTCCAGACAAGTCTTTAGAATTCCGGTGCTGTGATTCTTCATTGAAAACAGACGATCCTCGTTCATTTCCGGAAGCCTTGGTGGCTCCTTTTGTTTGGTCAACTCCTTGTAGATTCAATTGTCCGTTGTTATGATTTGTACTACCATAAGTGTCGGCTGCAGATATCGTACCAGTGGAAGTTATGACATGGTCTTGTGTAAATAAATCTTGGAATGACATTTTATTATTCATCAAATCTACAACCGAATCGTTGGTCCAGGTGGAGATGTCATTAATCATATCATGTGCGCCATTACTAAACAATATGCCACCATTAAGGGAATTCTCCATCTGTTTCTCGGACAATACTTTGTTGGGTACATTCGAAACCATATTAATATTGACATGTTGGTTATCTAAATTCCCTTGTGCACTTATGTTAAACTTCTGCTCATCTTGCTCGGCTAAGGACCCCATATTGTTGGGGTTCACGGAAGTCATTGGCAATATGTTCCTTATGCTTTGATGAAGTTGGTTTCCGTCAGGTGGAAGGTTTCCACTTTCAGTTACCTTGTTAATCTCGGATGTAACACTTAGATTGTTTTCGTTGATAGTGTCTAACATATTAACGTGCCGAGAATTCAAGAAGTGATCTTCAGTAATAGAGGCTCTTATTCCCTGTTCTATATTTTTACCGGCGGCTGCATTGCCATTCTGATGTAATGAGGAAAGGTATGCCTGTAAATTCTGCTTTGCAAAATGTTGTTGTAAAAAGGCTTGCTGCTGAAAATTCTTCCAGTCAAACTCGGTTGATGCATTGGGTTTCTTGACAATGAACTGATTTGTGGGCTTCTTCCGAGCCTTTTGTCCCTTCTGAGGAGATATAGTAACATTTGTTTTATTATTATCCTGAATATTGGCGAGGTTTGTATCATTCCTTGATTCTGTTTTTATGGGAGGTGGACTTTTACTGTCATAAATATTAGACTCATCAACATTAATCAACAAGTGGGATAGACTTTTTGGAACTGATTTCCTTTCCAATGCTACTTGTCTTCTCTTGAATTCTTTCTGTTCCTCAAGATCGACCTGGGAATTTTCTACAAATCCAACATGCTCATCTGCTTGCCCTTTACCAAATATCCTACTCGTTGCAGGAGGCATGCCATTAACAACTTTCTTTTTACCGAGAGAATTAGGTGAATCCTGCTCACTCTCCTCTTCCGTGTCCAGATCGCTCTTATTCATACTTAGGTAAATTAATTCAGACGAATCTGGTCCACATCTCTCTATCAAATTACCTATCGTGGCATTCATCAATTGATCAAAAGTATCTCTGAAAATACGTGCAAAATTAGATCTTTCAGTCATGACGTAAAGACAGACGGAGCATGCCCTCAAATCGTCCATAGTTGAAAATAAACTAGCACTTATCAACGGTCTCGTATGTTTGGAATCGTCACCAAGCTTCTTTCTTCTGGAATCATCATTATTTCTAGCCAGCCACATACAGTATATTAAAGTTACACCTGCAACAAAGACAGTGTGGACAGCTGGCGTAGAGTGACCATTCACAGTCTTTTGGTGGAATATTTTGTATAATTGACATATCTGACCAGCAGCTGCCTGACATTCCCTAAATAATCGATTTTCCGGAGTTAAAAACTCCAAATAAGGTTGTATCAAAAGTCTAACGGAACGATAATAGTAGAGCTTCAAAGTTTCGTTTTCAAAATTTTTAACATCATTTCTGGAACAACTAGCTCTCCAAATCTCTAAATCTTGAAAGAACTTTTTTACCATTGGCAACTGTTGCTTCAAACTTTCCTTCTTATTGTGTCTTTGAGGTA
>JANIWU010000167.1:0-12734 GCA_030705145.1 Hagleromyces aurorensis | reverse complement strand
TCGTCCTGCCGTCTTGACCCACCGTCTGCGTCGTCGTAGTTCCAATCGTCTCGGGAGTGCTTCCTGTCCACGCTGTGAACACAGTGCTTGTCACAGCCGCATTGCTTGGTGTAGCCACAGTCAGAATGATCTCAGGCGTCGTCCTGCCGTCTTGACCCACCGTCTGCGTCGTCGTAGTTCCAATCGTCTCGGGAGTGCTTCCTGTCCACGCTGTGAACACAGTGCTTGATATATATTTCTTAGGACATGATTTGTCACTATCCGGAAAGAATTGTATTACATTTTCAAAATTGTCACTGATATTTCCGTCTGCATCTATATATGTTAGGTTGAAAACTCCTGTTTTGTCTCGATTATAATACATGATTCTCATGGGATAGTAGGAATCTTTCTGCAATAATACAGATGATTCATTAGATGGTGGGAAATTATTAACAGAATCCCACTGATAAAATGCTAGAAGACTAACGTCTGAAAATTTCGGATTTTCAAGAGTATCAGATTTGCAACACTCGAAAGCTCCTTTGTTGGCAAAAAACATCTGTGCTGAATCGTCCACAGATGTCATTTTAAAAGTGTATACTCCAGTCTTGGGAGGAACGAAATAACCGGTCAATTCAAGGGTAAAATTTGTTATCGTGATACTCTGGTTATAAACATCTCCCGTTACTACTGGATCATCACTAGGGTTTCTTACTATAAAATTTGGTTTAGTAATTCCCAAAGTCTCTTTAATAACATACCCTTCTTTTTTGTATTCTACGAGAAGATATTCCAATATAGAGGTTAACTGTAGGTTGAACTTTGTATGATCCAAGTACCTTGTAAAGTTATAGAACTTAGCTTGAAATCCTGGGATTCCCTTCAAGTCTGGAGAAATTTCGCATTCCAGTTGAGCAGTAAAACCTCTTGAATACTTTACTAAGCACAATATGGATAGTATTGCTAAGCTCAGTCTATTCAAAAGATAACGCATTTCTTTAATTCGAATTCATAAAATGGGCTCAGTACCTGAAAATTTTTGTCTACTGCTATGGAGAATACTTGAAAAAGCTTCAAAGTTATCTCATGATGTTTACACCAAAATATATGCGCGGTTTTATGGTTCTTATATGACTTGGAATTGATGACCTGCAATATCCACTCTTCTGTTTATTCTGAGTGACCGTAACTAAAAACAATGATAAAACAAAGTCGATTGACTGTTTTCTTTGTAGCATGCGAAGTGAGTTGAAAAGGTTCTTATTATTTCGGTTTGGGGTAATCGTCTTCTAGCTACTGATCTATTTATTAACTGTTATCCACTGAACTTTCGCGAATCAAAATATTGCAGCCATTTGTTAAAGAGACTGAATTCAACCGGTTCAAATACCTTCGTTGAAAACGCCACACCAAATTGTTGATTATTGTGACTTTCCGTAGTTAAACGTTTGGGAACAGTATGTTGTTACCAGTTTAGGTTGCAAAGGTTGGGCTGCTCTTTACATAGTGGAATCAATGAAACCCAACTGAGTTTCGATAGTCGGCACAAAACGAGGTTATCCATTAGCTCTACACATCTCACTTCCCCAAGAAGTATTGAAACATACCCATTATTGACCTCCAGTGGTACATTCCAGTAGTTCACCAGTTTTGAATTTAGCAGTTCGGGCATAGATCGATCGACTTATTTCTGTTTCTGAGCATGAGGTCAGATGTGCTCTGAAAAGTTACATCAAAAAAATGTATTGTTCACCTTCATTTGGAATTTTTGCAACCAAGTGAAAAATAATATCGTCGGGCTCTAACAGTTTTTATTCCGTTCAAATATATTATTTGAAAAGCTTTTAACAAAAAACAGGCACTGTCTTATATATTTGCAACCAATATTTTCGAGGCCCGGATGTAATTATTTCTTAGAACAACGCTTAATGAAAGGAAAAAAAGGATTCTGCTAGGCCAAAAACTAACTATCTAATTTCGTCACCGAAAAATAAGAGACTATTCGGTAGTTGTTACAAATTAAAGTCTTCAGCACACAATTGGGACACCGGGGTTCTCAAATTTAGAAAAGTTTGCTTTTTACCTGGATAAACGAAGCTTTTCAAAGAAAGATAAACCAATTTATTGTTCTAACCCGTGGTTCAGCATAAACCTAGCACCAGAAATTATATCTGCCCATCGAACATATTCATCGGGTAGAAACAGCAAGCTCCAAACTTGAGGTCAAATACGAGAAAATGTGTCCTGAGGCTGTAAGCAAGGTTCTCAAATACACGAAATGAACAGTTGTATCCCATTGTTAACACGGCACGTAAAATTGGATGGCATTTGACACCAACACATAGTCTTTGGAACCATACTCGTGCCCAGTGTCTGTTGCATTAACTGAAAATGCGTTTTCTAGGAGGTAGTTAATCACTTGAGGCTGCTGCCAGCTAATACTTTTGCCAAAGCAAACTATCGTGTAGTTGACTACAAAGTCATATTGGTATTTCTTTTCTCGGAATTACTATCCCTTCGACTCTTGCCGTATACTATCCAATGCTTCCCAAAAATGTTTGATTGATTAATTTATTAGACACCGAATCAAACACCTTTCATCTATTTTGCATAAAGGTTGTGCACATTGTGCTATCGTAGATAAGTGCCATATGGTATTTCGAAACACAAACTCCAGATAGACTCCGTTTTGATTTCAAGTAGACTTATTCGTAACGAAACGATGAGGTTGATTCATGTAATGTTCGTTATAGTAAACATCAATTCATATCATTATACAGGTAGAATATACTGTTCGCGGGAAGGTAATTCCAGTATGGGCCGGGCCCCAGGTTACTCGTTCATGAAGCTCATTCGTGGATAGAATTGGTAAGTCACTTATGTAATTACCAGTTTTATGAATTTGCTTGTTTAAAGCTGTTGTTTTTCTGGCGGAGAGAAATCTCTTCATCTCATTGGCAATCTGAAACGAATACGATAGCCAACTTAGACGGCTTACTTCTTAGTGGAAACATTTCTCACACATTTATATATTTTTGAAACTTCTTAAGCAAAGCAATTGACACCTAATGTAATAGAGATCCCATATTTTAACTTAGTGGAATAAAAATAAGTTATTTAATTCAAGCCAACCTCTGTTACTATATTCAGTATAACATGCCTATAATAGGGTCTCAGAACTATGTTTTTATCAAAAACCCTATTGAACATAAATAAAATATCAAAATTGCAAAACGTTTATCTTCTTTGGTATAATTTATGGAATCGCCTTCCTTTAAATGAAGTTTACAAAATAAAGTCTACAAAGAGTCCCATATAACGAACTAACTGATTTTAAAATAATTTAATTTAATAAAATCATAGGATATTTATAATTTTGTTTTATTTTGGTCATAATTTCTTTAATCAATGTCGAGAGCTTTTAATATAATGCGTTACTCAAAATGCTAAGAACAATAGTAAAATAGCCCAGAAGTAACCTTCATGATTTTTAGCTGCACCAGCCTTTAATAAAGTTTCAACAGATACAGGTCGGGAAGCTTCTGATACACTTTGTATTTTCGAAACAGAGAGTTTTGACGCCATACTTGATTTGGTGCTGTGACCCTCTGGAGGTTGAGAGGCACTGACTGATTTTGCAACAGTGTGGTCCTTTGGTGGTTGAGAGGCACTGGTTGATTTTGGAACAGTGTGATCAGACGTTGTTCTTGCTACATTTGACGAATGATTTGGTTTTGCGGCAGGAGTAGCTACTTCAACAATAATATAAGAAGTAACATGTCCCTCATTGTCAGTCAGACATTTTGTCTCTGTAACCGTCTTTTTAGCAGTACATGAGCATTCAGTAAAGACTGTAGTATAGATAACTGACTGTGTAATGGTTTCGATTGCTGAATCTTTGGTAGTTTTGGATTGTGATTTCGTCTCTGAACCGTTGATGCTTGCTGTGTCAGTTCTCTTACTAGATGACTTCTGAATGCTGTTTGATGTCTTGCTTGTAACTTTTCGTGTGTAATCTCTACATGTCGTACATGATTTTGGCATTGATGTAGAAGACAAAATAGGCATAGATGAATTTGAATGGGATGTGTGAGAGAATGTTTGATGAGAGGTCGATGGCAAGGTAGTGCTAGTTGATGATTTTGATAACGTGGTGGGCGACTCTGAGGCATTGGAGGTAGTGGAGGTAGTTGACGTAGTTGCAGATGTTGAAGGGATTGAGGTCGTTGATTCTGTAGAAGATGTTGATTCCGTGGATGTAGTTGAGGAAGTTGATTCCATGGATGTAGCTGAGGAGGTTATGGTGGTTGAATCCACAGATGTAGTTGACGTTGTTGACGCTGTTGACGTTGTTGACGCTGTCGACGTTGTCGACGTTGTTGACGCTGTCGACGTTGTTGACGCTGTCGACGTTGTTGACGTTGTTGACGTTGTTGACGCTGTCGACGTTGTTGACGTTGTTGAAGTTGTTGGCGTTGATGACGTTGTTGAAGTTGTTGGCGTTGTTGACGTTATCGACGTTGTTGACGTTGTTGACGTTGTTGACGTTGTTGACGTTGTCGAAGTTGTAGAGGAGGTTCCAGTGGTGGGTGTGTTTACGTAGTAAATTGTCTCAATTGTACTCTTTAGATCGTGGCCTACCCATGTTGCAACAACTGTTTTGACTGTTTCTGTCACGGAACCGGTCCATTTACTAAAAATGATGCTAGTAGTTTGCAGTGGTTCTTGACATTGGAACCCTTGATTCTCGACGCTTGCGACGACATCACTAAAATCGTCATACACTGTACCTTCTGGGTCAGTATAGGTAAATTGGAGCTCGCCTGAGCTACCATAATTGTAATAAACTAATCTTAGAGGATATTGCTTTCCTTTTTCCAGCGTAATAGTTGTCTCATTTTGATTTGGAGAACCGATCCGATCTTGACGGTCTGCAAAAAGGCTGATTTTATCTGTGGTTGGCGATATGACTGTACTCGTATCACAACATCTGAAAGCACCATCGTTACCAAAAAATAATATAGCACGCTGTGCTGTGTTAGTTAGCTTGAACGTATGCGGGCCAGTTTTTCTTGGTGTGAAATATCCCATATATTCTGCTGTAAAATTCGTTACCGTTATCTCATAACCGTATATTTTATTTTTGGCAGGACCAAAAAGGGTTTGTTCATGAATTGTGAATGCCGGCTTTGTTACTCCAAATACATCGCCAACAAGGTTATCTTTTTTAGTTCTGTAGCCATCTACTAGGTAATTAACATAATCCTGGTCTGTAAATTCCCTTATCCAGTCGAAACCGAATTTGAAGAATTTGACGTGAAATCCAGGCACACGATTAAGCGAAGCTGGAGGACTGCAGATATTTGACAGTTTCGATGGCGAAATTTCCCTTTTAAATTGTTTGTTAACAAATCCATTGGTATCTAAAGTTGATTGAATACCAGCAGTTGCGGAAGAGAACCGCTGCGCAGACATTGAGTTTAGATCATAGGCCTTTCCAAAGGTTGGAAAGAAGCAGAATATAGTCAACATTAGAGCAAAGTTACCCAAAGACATCTTTGATTTTTTCATATTGATATATGCCCTTATTAAATTATCACTCAATTTGAAATATTCATGAGATAAAAGTCTGCAAATAAAAAAAATGTGATAAAGCTGGCAGTTATAAATAAAAATTTTTCTAAGGATTGAACTAACCGGAATATCCTCTTTTTTCAAAGTTGGTGCACTTACATGATTACAATCAGAATTGCATATGGCACCTTTAAACAAAGTAGGTCTGTCTTTGCCAGACCTCCAGTTTTCAGAACAAATATATTTATAAAACCATATTGTAGTACTAAGTGTTGACCATTTTCTATTCCGTTTAGCACCTGCATATATGGACAAAGCAAAAAAAGATTCTTTCGCTTAGCATTCTTGGCTACCAAAAACAAAGAGTAGTTTTAGAAGATACAATTATTCGGAAAAGTTTCCGAAACATTATCCGTAATGGAGCACAAAACCCTGAAGCATCACTATTTAGATGTACATTTTTCGGGAAATATACTACAACCAGTCTAAGTTAGTACCATGTGAGTAATGATGGGTGAATTAGATACTTTCTAATTTTGATAGTGTTCTCGAAAACAATAGGATAACAAAAAATTCGCCAAATAAGGTCGGCACCCTGCTTAGTTTGAACAATGCACTAACCCATGACAATGAAGCCTTTCGAAATGTGAAAATATATGCAAGATCAAAATTGAAAATTCATGTATTGGGTGCATGAATTTTTAAAAAAGAAATAGCCGTAGTGCGCTATACTGCCATCGGTTGTTTGGTCTTCGAGAACAAAGAACGAAAAGAAAGTTCTTTCTTCAAGCTAACGCATATCCCTCGTAGGCCTATAGTAGATATGAAACTCTTACCAGACAGTGCTTCTTTGAAATGTAAACAACATCAACAGGAGTAGAAAATCCCATTTGAGGCAGAACTTTAGAGTATATCCATCGTAAAAATAACGTTGGTGGTCTATTGGATGAAATTTTATGATCAATTTACAATGAAAAGCCTTAAGTCTTGTGCCCTGTAGGCCCTTGAAGAATTTTGCTAAAGATCCCACTTCGATGACATTTTGACTGGATATTGTGCTTGCTCACTCGTCATGACCTTTTGACGAAATGCTTTGGATTTGCATGCTATCGGCCGATATAGAAATATTCGACATATTCTCCTATAACAGTTTGAGCTAGTTTCAATTGGTTCAGAGCCACGGCTTTTCGCCGTTAGTATCCTATTGGGAGCAAACCGCAGTGACATTCGACGAGTTGAAAATTGCAGGTCCTCACAGTTCAGTTTAAGTGGGTCCCGCGGGTTGAAAGGAAGCGCTAGCCTATTGTAGATATTGTCTGGAATTAAGAGTACGGTAGTCAAAACAAGCGGCACCATTCTATCATAGATTTTTTTTAAAAGTAAAGAGTCCACTAGAAAAGCTCCACCGAGTCCCCGAAGTAAATCCCACCTAATTGCAAGCTTAGACCAGTTCCTGTAGTCCGGGAATTGCAGTTTTTTCATCGCTCTGCATAATTTTCCTTTTTGTATGTCTCAATATTTTGAGAAGTGAAAGTGTCATAACATTTGAACTTATAACACTAAAAGCATAGAGGGGAAAAGTAGTAGTAAAAGGGCTGGAAATACAAATTTGGGTGCACCATAAACCATTGTAAACAAAATATCGGAAATTTGACATACATTAGTGATTAATGATTGAAATGGTTATCGAGATTTCTTTGAGCCAATGAAGACTTCTTCATTGCTTGTTGAAATCGAAAGCACACGATATTACTGGTGCAACCGTTTCCGCGTTCAGGAGCCTCTCGGATTCCCGTTTCATTCTTTGGAATTGATTTAACCTAACCAAACATTCTCAATTGAGTTTAAAGTCTGTAATGTCGTCATTGTTCTAACCATCAAAGCATATTATATCATATTAAAGTGTTGTTGAGTATATGTTGGGTATGTTTTCCTGTGACCCCACTTAAATTGTATACCTTGTAATATGTTTCTGTAACAAAATATAAATCATAATATACGATGAGGATCTATGCCAACTTCCTCGAAGCACTAATTTCGATTGAGTGACAGTTGGCGCAATGTCAGTTCCAGTTTGCAGCTAAGAATGTAGTATTAATTGATCAGCCGGTTATTGGTGGTTGGTTTACACTCCTGGCAGGCCGATTTATATAAATAGACATTTCTGTCGAATACCACGTTGTAATAATTCGGATGATCACTTGTTAGTTTGCGAATAGATATCATGTTATGAGCCAGTCTGTCATTGCGGTAGACAGTTGCGCTATCCTCTCTGAACCATGTCAATGGAATTATGATTGAGACACTTTAAAAAACATATCTCGGCCATTAGTTCCTTCCTGTATCTCTATCTAACCACTGATCCTCCGCAGTACACCGAAGAATTCGCCAAAGAAATCTATCTACAGTTGATAAAAAAATTCATGATACTGCTCTTCATACAATGCCTCATAAATATGTTCATCGAGACATCTACAAATATGTTGAGGATGCACTAAATGTAGGCAATAAAGACTATCAATCCAAAGAACTTTCTCGAGCACTAGATCGAACCATGTTAACCAGAAACAGAACAGTATTCATAGGAAAAAATGGCTGATCTTAAGTTGCAATACAACAATTTGCAAAACGACATGGACAGAGTTATTGAATGGAGGGCACACATATTTAAACCAGATGAAGCAGATACTCATCTCTGTGATGGAATCTCTCCTGAATAAACTGCCCGTATTAAAGTTGCTTACCAGAAAATTATCGATCAGTCTATCATTGCGTTGCTGGCATTGGGGTATCCTTATTTACTAAAGGAACAACAATATCACTATAAGGATAAAATATCCCACCTTTGATCAAAGCCTCCAACTTATTAAACAATGTATTAAAGAAACAGATGCAACAACAGCATCTCCAGAAATGGTCTTCTACAACCAACAAAAGGGCAACAAATGATACAAGAACTTTAAAATTGGCAAAAACTATAGCAATCACCCTTGTCATCTATGTTCTAATTCTCATAACATTTATCATTGTCCTGAGCTTAAAAACATCATCCTGACGCCCCTAGGTTGCAATAATCCGACTGGGCTACCTACAAACCCAAGGAGGACTCTTTCTTATACGTTTGCTTTTTTGCGGAAAACATGAGAGAATTACCCAAGTTCTCCTGGATAGTTAACCCTGGGGTTACCACTCACATATGTAATGATAAAAGCCTGCATGCTAACTTCAACTAGCCTATGGCAAAATCAGTGGCCTTAATGGTTGCACAACCATACAAGGATATAGAACTGCTTAATTATATGACACGTTACTTAAACATGGTGCCTAGATCCCAGAACTATCGATTAACCTGATAGTTCATTTGCAAACTAGCAAGTAATCATCGAAATTTGACATACCAATTCAAAAAACGACATATCACCATCACGGATGAACACTCAAAAATATTATTAGTGGGTAAAACCACACAAGGTCTGTATCTAGCTCCTAATGCTCAAATCCTGAGCGTTTAACGAACGTAAAATTCGCTGAAAGAAACGTACCATGTGGTCTGATGGGCAATGAACAAAAAGGTAAGGCTTATCGTCTCTTTCATCCACGAACGAAATGCTTATTTCTTTTACATCAGGTCTAGTTTGATGAACGAGCATTTCCATTAGAGTGTCTCATTACCTTAGATACTTTTCCCGGGTACAAAGAGTATCCATTTCAGGAATTTCATCCTACGAATACTTGTAACCAGCGCAATCTGATGTTCGTGAATCACGTCAGTTCTGGACAGAAGTGTGTGAGGCCACCATGAATACAGCCCCAAATAATAATACCCAGACACCTGTATTTCCAGGGATAACATCTATACTCACGAATCATACTTCATCATCAAGTTCCTCCGCATTTCCAGCAGAACTTTCTGCCATATCAGCTTTACCGAAGGCTTAAAATACTATATCTTTCACTCCGATGCACTGTATCACTCTTTACACATCCAGTTATTTTCCTTCTTCTACTCCTCCTACGGATGACTCTCTATCCTAAACTGAATCTGGGTTTCTTGCTAAGAAACGCAAAATAGCCGCCCCAGATATACCTTCTACTGTTGTACAAGCTGAAAGATTACCTGATATTGACGACTGGATTCGGGCTTGCAAAAAGGAGTTTGAAGTATTTGAAAAGTTGCATAGTTATGGACTCGTTCCTTTACCAACTGGGTCACAACCTCTGGGATGTCGCTGGGTGATCACATTAAAGGGGACCGTATGAGGAAGGCTCGCTTAGTTGCGCAAGGCTTCCATCGACGCTACAGCATTGATTTTACTCAAACATTTGCTCCGGCTATTAAGTATGAATCGGTGAGGGAGTCTTTAACCATCGCTTTAGTACAAAAGCTAAAAATACATGAACTCGACGTTACCACGATATTTCAAAACTCTCCCATTGGCCAAACGGTCTTTGTCAAACAACCCCGGGCTTTCAAGACCCGGAATTTCCAGATCATATTTGGCGCTTAAAAAAGGCCATATACGGTCTCAAGCAAGCGATTCTCCTCTGGAATGAAACTATTCACACTTTTCTTACTTTGCTTGGGCTTCGTGGCAGTGAAATTGATTATGGCTTATATTGCTTATCCGATACCAACGATCTATCTATGTGGATGATATCTTAATTGTAACCAAATATACCACAGTCTTTAATCAATTTCGGGCTAAAAATACAAAAGGTGTTTGCTATCAAAGACCTGGGGAAGGTTTCACTCTTCTTAGGAACCGATATTACACAGTATTCGAATTTTGATGTTATACTGGGCATGCAAGCATATATTAGTCAACTGGAATTTCAATATCCAGCACTGCTGCTACGCCCACATTACACACTTCACCCGGCAGATTTTGACAGTCATGATTCATCCACACCACTTCTTGTATCTCCCTGGCCATATCAGTCTATTATGGTAAATTATTATTCCTATCTCGAATTTCCCACCTGATATTGCGTATTCCACACCCCTGTTATGTCGATATCTACAACAGTAGCATCAAATCCATTATGATGCTGCAGAAAGAATATTATCATACGTTTTCTCCCCAGAGAAATATCAAATTCGGTATAATTCGAACACTTCGCTGGATCTGGTACTTTACTCCGATGCTTCACATATTTTGAGGACAGAGCGTCCTCATTATACGGGGGAATATCTGACATTACTTTGTGGAGGGCCATTAACTTCGTCTTCCAAAAGAATCAAAACCGTCTGTGTCTCATCCACGGATGAGGAATACTATGCTGCTAGTGAGGCAGTAGTGGATACAGTAGGGCTGGTTCCATAGTAAAAAGAACTCAATGTTCCACCCAGAAAACGAACCCTATTGGTTGACAATAAATCAACAATAGATATGACTAAACATCCAACTGCTCATCAAAGAACAAAACATATAGACATTCTATGTCATAAAGTTGGAGAAGAGGTCAGGGAAAGGGCTTCTACAGTAGAACACATATACACAAAATCCTGAATAGCAGACAGACTTACAAATATTGTAAGCCGTCTCATTTTGAACAAAATTGGAAAGAACTACTAACAAAACAATATGCAACCAACAGCTAACCTTTTATACCCCAGGAATTGATTATTACCACCGTGATTATAAGTTAGGGGGGGGTGTTGAATATGGTAGGAAGATACCTACCATGAGGCAACTAATAGTCACGTAATAATACATTACTTTATCCCAATCAGGAAGTTTCAGTAAGGCAGCCAATATAGTTTCCTCTACGTTATTCCATTACGAGGCCCATTTAGAGACACTTTTATCTAAAGGGTAAAAAGGGGAAGATTTCTAAAATGAGTAACCTTACGTTGGTCCGAACACCTTAGGAAGTCAGGTCTAAAAGATGCCTTAATTCCATTCATCTTGTATAGAAGTTCTCTCCTCCAGGTTGCAAGAGAATAGAGATAGATGTGTATAAGAATCGAGGCAATGTCGTTTGATTTAAGAAAGAAAACTCAACAGGTTATGAGCCAAGGTGCGCTACATTTAGCCAGAACCTAATAGGCAAAATAGTCTTTGTCAGGTAGCCAATATTCTGAAACACTTACTAGCTGCCAGTCTTGATACAGTGTCTTGAACATTATTGCGCGATGCTTTGGAATACGGACGGCATACCTTTCCAGCGTGAAGAGGTGTTTGTCGATTATCCATAAAGGTGGATTGAGAGCTCTAAGCATGCATTGGCTCAAACGTAGATTCGGTAGCACTTTACATGCCTCTGAAGTTTTCTCAACCGTGTACTTCAGGAAGGCGGAGGCTGCCGCAGCAGTGTGACGAAGATATGTCATTCTTAAATTATCAACTAATTAACTAGGACGAACTAATTTATCAAAGATCCGTACAGCGTATATATTTAAGTTTGAAAATAGAAACACCACGCAAAGTAAGAGCAGGAGAAGACGATAAAGTCAGGTGCATCCACTAATATTCGGTGTATCAATTATCTTGTTTCATCAGTATAAATTGAAACCTGTCAGCCGATCAATCAATCAATCAATCAACCAATCACCACCCTTACGCATTTCGGGAATGGAACTGTAGTATCATTTCTACGTTGTACTTTCAATCATCTTTAATACAGCCTGCATTTGTAGTGAACTATGAGGCATGAAGTTATATTGTTTGGAAACTAATATTAGATTAGTGGGACTTCAAATAAACATTAGGGCTGCTAACAAGCAGGAAATTATGGTTGTAACACCATCCAATTGCTTGAATCTGGGGCCTGCACCAACCAATGTTGATACAACACCGGTGGTATGGTGGTCAGCAGTGTTTGCACCAGCTGTTTGGCCTGCACCAGCAGCGGCTGTCTTCTTTGCTGATTCGGTGTTGGGTCGGTTGTCCTGGACTTGCTTGGTAGACGCGGCAGATTTGGTAATTTCAAGGGTCTCTGTCTTCATTGTGTTCCCACCCTTTGGTGCTCCAGCAGTTGCCTTGTCCTCTGTTGAAGTTTTTGTAACGGTTTTCTGTTCACTTGAGGAACAAGAAATACATTCAATCACTTCCACAGTTTCAACCTTACCATTTGGAGCGGTTGTCTCATAGCAAGAAACGTATTCAACCTTGGTTGCTCCAGCTGTAACATGGGTTGTCGTGTATGCTGTACGGATAGGAGGACAGGAGATACAC
>JANIWU010000166.1:0-12788 GCA_030705145.1 Hagleromyces aurorensis | reverse complement strand
AAAAAAAAAAAAAAGCAAAACGACAACGCGGCCAGCGCCCAGCAGCTGGAGCGCCAGCCCCGAGAGGCGCGCGGAGGGCGACGGGCCGAGAGGGAGGTACCCGCGGCGCGGCGGTCGCCGTCGCTGCGAGCCGGCAGCACGTTTCCAGCATCACCGCACGCTCGTGCGCGGCGCTCTCGAACACGGGCGTCGCCGGCTCGGGCACCGCCAGGTCTGCCAGCACGTCGTGCCAGCCCTCCCAGGCGCGGTCGACGGGGCCCACAAACGTCCCGTACGGCCCGACGGTGCCCGCGCCGTTGCGGCCGACCACGACGAGCCCGAACAGGTCGTCGTCGTGCAGCGCGCACAGCAGCTGCCGCAGGGCGTCGACGATGTCCCCTTCGTGCTGCGCGGGCGCCGTGCCGCACGGCGCTGCCGCGCTCACACAGACGACCAGGTGCAACGGGTTCAGCGTGTTCTGCTCGTCCCAAGGGCGCGCCGCAGGGCGCATGGCCGCGCTGTCGCGCTGCGCCTGATAGCCGCGCACGAGCGCCGCGGGGAACACGTCCCACGCGTTGTGCGTCAGCTCGTCCGCCGTCGACAGCAGCAGCGGCATCCGTGTCAGGTTCCGCAGCAGATACAGCCACTTCTGCTGCAGCCCGTACGTCGGGCTCTCGGCGTCCGCAAAGTCGAAGTACAGCTCCGGCAGCACCGCGCTCTTCAGGTGCACCACGACGCGGCTGTCCGGCATGCTCCGCACGCCGGCGATCTCCGCCAGCGGCACCTTGCCGACGATCTGGCTCGCGCCGCCTGCCGCCGAGGGCTCCGCCATGACGAGGAACCGCTCGAACAGGTACACGACGGTGTCTCGGTTCCACGCGTCGCCGTCGGTGCCGTAGGCGGCCCGGTCGAGCGCGACGACGTGGCCGAACGCGCGCTGCGGGTCGATGTCGCACAGGATGTGGCCGACCAGCTTGGCGCGGCATGTGGCCAGCGGCAGCGCGGGGGTGGATGCGGGTTCGGGCGCGGGTTCGGGCGCGGGCGCGGGGAGTGGTGTAGGTGCCGAGCGGTGGTTCGCGACCCTCGCCTCGATCTCGTAGCCCGCGACGCCGTCACGCTCGCTCAGCCGCACCGCAACCACGGGGAAGAAGCCGTCCTCGACGAACTCGGACTCGTGCAGGATCTCCGTGCTCGTGCTCGTGCTCGTGCTCTCCGCATCGTCGTCCGAGAACGGCGCGTCCGTCTCGCGCTGCAGGATCTCGTGCGCCGCCGAGATGTACTCCATGAGCTCGTGGTCGTGCGCGACGCACTCCGAGACGTCGTCTTCGCAGAACGGCCGCGCGTCGCTCAGGTTGAAACCGTCCGGGCGGATGTCCGCGGTCCGGATCAGCTGCTCCTGCGGCGTGCGCTCGCCGCCGGCCGCGGCGGCGGTCCTGGTGTCGGCCCGGGAGTCAGCCCTGGCGTCCAGCCACTGCTCCTGCACCGCGCCGTCGCGGCTGCCGCGGTCGCCCGCCAGCACGCTCGACACCACCTCCTGCATCTCGCCGGCGTCCGCGAGCTCCGCCGGCTGCCCGCACAGCGTGCAGTTCGGGTGCTTGTTCTGGTAGTACAGGATCTTGTACGCCATCAGGTAGCACACGTAGTGGGCCGAGTGGCCGCAGCCCAGCTCGAGCAGCTTCTCGCCGCCGAACGAGAGGCTCAGCGCCTCGCCGCAGACCGCGCACGTCTGGCCGTTGAGCCGCTTGCGCTCGCCGGCGCCCGTGGAGGCCTTCGACGCGGCGATCTCCGCCAGGAAGTCCGAGTCGCCGTCCTCGAGACTGCCGTTCAGGTCGATGATCGGGCTGAGGATCCTGGGCCGCGCGATGGGCACGGGCCGCTCGCGCACCGTGTAGGTCCGGGCGCCCTGGCGGGCAGCGGGCGGCCCCGAGAAGTCCAGGCGTCGCGCCGCGAACGGCCGCGCGGGACTCAGCAGCTCCCGCTGGCCTGCCGCGGATTCTTGCGCTGCCGGGAGCTCCGGCGACATCTTCCTCAATCGTCTCACGCTTTTTGGCGGCGTGATGGGGTTGTCCAGGTTCAGCGAGCGGGGGGTGTTCTGCCGCTTCTGTTTGGCCATTGGCAGGTCGAGCGTCAGCGCCAGCAGGGCGCTCTCTTCGCACTCATTATAAACCTCTTGGGGATGTGTGGTTCCAAACACCTTGTCGGAGAATTTTCTCAGCAACTTCCTGTTTTCCCTGGGGAACGCCTCCCGCTCGATGCTGGGCGGCGTGTGCAGCAGCTTGATGGTCGAAGTAGCCCGCTCCGGTGTAGAGGGAGACATGACTACGGGTGGTTTCTTGTTTGGGGCATTCTGGAGGACAAGAACTGGACGAAACCTGCCAAATTCTTGTACAATACTCTCATCCTTATATCTGACTCCCGCCGGCCGCTGGGAGTCGCGCTCCTTGAGCTCCTTGTCATGAACAAGTAGGCGTCTTCATTGCAAGCGCAGTCCTTAGACCAAAGAACATACCGCTTTTGAGGTAATATCTCAGTGTCTTATCCACAGGTAATGCATTAGTGTCTTATCCTTCCCTTTACGGGTTTAACTACTCTTCCTCTGCTTTGCATATACGTGTTCGGCCCGCAATTTAGAGGCAAACTTTCCCTTTTCGCAAATTAAGGTAAGCCCCAGCATGAAACAGAATCTGAAACGTTGACGTGTACTGTAACGCAGCAAGCACAGAACAGAGATCTCGACAGCGAATCACGGCCTGAAGCCCGAATGACACTAATACCTCAAATATATACACTTCACAGATCTCTAAGATTTATAGGATGATTCATCTGCAGACCACATTACGTACGTACTTATGGGCCATCCGCCCGAAGCGAAGCTGGCCGCGTGAGCTTCATCTCATCTCGTCCTGAGGGTCGATATCCCATACCACACCCGTAACATCGTGCAGCCTCTCCAGGATATCGCATATCGGCGAGAACAGCCCAAACTGTCGCTGCTCGCCGTCGTACGAATGCAGCATCCCCACGACGCCCAACCCCAGCTGGTTCTCCAGCTTGGTCAGGATCCACGAGCCCGAGTCGCCAGCGTTGGCGAACAGCGGGAACGGAGCTGCAACCACAAACTCGCTGCTCTGCAGCTTCCCGTCTGCCCAGTAGACGAGCTTGGCCGCGTTCACCTGCCCAGAGGTGTAATTCGTCGACGCGCCAATCTTGAACACCTGCATCCCCGGCTTCATCTTCACCACCTTCTCCTTGACGTAGGTGTTCTGGAACTTCAATGTCGGGTCAGGAATCCCCGTGAGGCCGTTTCCCAGCCAGTTGTTGCACTTGTACTGCGAGGATATTTTGATAATGGCAAAGTCCGACAGCTTTTGGTTGATAATCGACCTCTCGCCCCAGACGACCTGGCCGAACTTGTTCGCCTCCTGCCACTTTATGTTCTCCTGGATTCTCTCAACCTCGGTGACAAACGCTTGTCCCTCCTGGGAACCCTCCGCGTACCGCTGCGACTCTTCTAGCAACGTCTTTCTGTATGTATTCTGCAACACCGACGACGGTATCGACACGTTCGGGTAGTCCTGGGATTCGCTCAGCACAACGTGCGCGCAGGTTATCGCAAACGAGGCCCCAGCAAACTGCGACAACTCCGAGTCCTTTTCGATCTGGGGGAAAAGATACCCACCAAGCGTGCCCGTCATCTTCGAGCTCTTGTCTGACGAAAGCGACATGGATATCGGCGGCTCAAGCGCGTTCTCGGCAAGCCTGTACGGCGGCGAAAACTGGAACGAGCTCCTCGCCATTGGCTTTGGGTCGTCCTGCATGGGCCTTGGCAACCTTGAGATTACGTCGGCACAGGGCCTAATGTAATCTCTCGAACAGTAGAAATGGACGTCTGGGAACAGCGAGTACAGCGCCTTCACAATATCGTAGTGTTCTTGCGATGGGTTCGGAAGGCCAAACATCACGGCGACGATCGCCGACTTCCTGCTCAACCCTCTGAGGATCGGAGCAATAAACGCGCCTTCTTGGTCGGAAATGCCAGCTGTGTCAGTTTTGGAAATTTCGTCAATGATCATTGATATTTTGCTGATGTTCGGCAGATGGCAATCCTTGTCGATGCAGAAATTGCTCATACAGGGTAGCGAGCCGGACTGTGTGAACTCATCCGTCGTGTTCAAATTCAATTTCCTCAAAAAATGCAGGTATCTCCGTATCAAAATCGACCTTGAGTTTCTGAAGACATCTGAAACCAGCAGGTTGTCTACAAAATGCAAAACGATTTTGGAGATTACTCGCAGCGATGGCATGTTGTCGAAGCTCAGTCGGTATGGAATCTTCTTCGTCACATTGGGCAAAAACACCTTGAAAAACTCAATGGCCTGAATCACAGCTTTGGAAATGTTGGTAACATTTTGATGGATATCGTCCATTAGCTCCACCAAATTTTCTTCCAGAACTCCCAGCTCCTTCTGCAGCGCATCGAGTGTCACCATGTTCGACTGTCTCTGGTAACTCAAGACATCGGACTTCATTTTCCTGGAATAGGTGGTCACATTAATAGGTGCACTCGACGTCGAGCCCTGCTGAACCACGTTCCCTGTTTCCTCTACGGCGGGCTCTGCCTCGTTGATTGATTCCTCCTCTATCACAGAGTTTAGAGACTGCAGTTTTCCAAGCCCGACGACTCTCAGAGGTTTGCCAACATCGTCGTTGCTTCCCTCGCCAGACACGTTGTGGACGCTGGCACCGCTGCTTCTGGCGCTGTGATGCCCACCAGAAAGCCTGTCCTTTTCATTTGCACTCGCACTGAAGCTAGAGGACGCGCCCGTGCCGTACGTGAACCGACTCTTCGAAAAGATGGACGACGCCTGCAGCGACGAGCCCACATGACTGGAAGTCGCATCGTCGGACGTCTCGGTGCTGCTGTCACTTTTCAGGTCTTTCATGCCCTGAACCAGCGCTGCCACGTCTCGCTTCTGCTGTTCCTCTGCTCTGGCGGAGCTCTCATCCTTTGGTTGACTCTTACTCTTCTTGTCGTCTTTTCCAGCTTTTTTGCCCCTTCCAAACAGCCTTACCATGTCTTCCCAGGCTGCCGCGATATTCCCACAAAGAAATCAAACAATGTTGCTGGATTGCCCTCTTTTGTTGGTACAGAAGACTGCCGCTTCGGTGCTGTTGCAATTCAAAGAGCTAAAAACACCTGCACCTCGTTTACACTTCTCTATGTCTTACTCCAACCCGAAAAACGAATGTGTTGGATATTCTAAAAACTCTTTTATAGAACGTAGAAAACCTGAACTTCAAAAATCCAGTGACAGTTGCTTTGTGAATCTGATAAGCCCAACGTTTCTCGAAGCGGCATGTTCGTCTTTCTGTCATTGAATCCACATTTTTTTGCCTTAACGTCTGTCTATTCAGGGTTCTTTTTTTCAAGCAATGCCGTGCGCACGGATCGATTCCGGAAGGGATGAGCCGATCATAAAAAGAAGTGATATCGTACTGAGGCATGTAATAAGAGTAAATTAAAAAATTAGCAGGATAACCCAGATACCAAAACCGATGCTAGAAATAATGGCAGAAAATGACGTTTGGTAGCTGGGAACGCAAGTTACCGAGAAAGTATCTATACAGAGCTATGCAATCTGCACGAGAGGGCGTTTTTACTCGCCTTTCTGGCTGTGGCCCTCTTGTTTAGGCTTTTTGAGCTGGAATGACGCATTTTTCGTCAAGAAAAGATTCTTTTTGCACGGACAAATGCCACGGGACTTTACTTGGACTCGGGCGCACCCATCAGGATATTCCGAAACTTCGTGCTGCTGGTGGACGACTCGCCCACCTGGCTCGTGCCCTTTTCCTTGTACGTGCTGACCGCAGGGATGTTGGCCTTGATGCGCTTGACCTCTGTCCCGTACGCTCTGGGCTCAAGCTTGATCAGTGTATGAAGTGGAATCGACATCCAGGGTGACTCCTCCTGCGGCACGTTCATGAAGTACGCGTAGATGCAACGCAGAACGGCCTGGTGAGTCACGATCAGGATATTCTCCTGGCGCTCCAGCTCCATAATGATCGGTTCCAGGCGGATGACCACGTCTCTGTACGATTCGCCGCCGCGGTATCTGTACTCGTATTTGTCTTCGTCGCGCGCCTTGAAGTCCTCCGGGAAGACGTCCTCGATCTCCTCGTAGGTCATGCCGTCGCAGACGCCGGCGTCGAGCTCGTCCAGTGCCTTCCATTGCAGCTGCTTGTAGGGCAGATACTGCGCCGTCTCCTGCGTTCTCGTCAGCGTCGACGTCCACACGGTCAGGTCGACGTCGCCCGCGCTCTCCTTCACCAGCTGTGGCAGTTTCGCTGCGTACTGCAGCCCGCGGGAAGACAGATGCGAATCGCCGCCGATTTTCTTCTCGACGTTGTAGATGGACTCCCCGTGTCTCGACAGCCAAATCGAGCGTGGCCTGATGTGCAGGTTCATCACATAGAAGACCACTCTGCTCTCCATGTACGTCTGGACCTTATTTACAATGACTTGCTGGGCAACGTTAATCAACCGGCAGAACGTCAGGTCTTTGTCGTACACGTCGTCGAGCGGCTCGTAGACCTTCTCGTACTTCGAGATTCTATCCAGGAAGTCCCTTGTGGCGGTTTCTGGGTCGACTCCCTGGTAGTCCGGCGACGACGTCTTGACGTCGATGATGTTCTTCAGCACCAAGTCCTGGTCGTCGCACCAGCTCTCCAAAAACATCGGTTCTATTTCGTTCTCCCTGCAGAGCTTCAGAATCCAGTTTCTGCGCTCACGGGTGGTGTTCGTGGCGTCCAAAATTGCCACGACGCCGCTCTCGTCCTCGAACCACTCCATCATGTCCTCCACGGCCTTGGCAACCGCGTTCTGTCTGATCTGAAGAGCCTCCTTGTTGGAGAAGTCGAAAAAGTCGGCGTTTGGATGAGAAGTGCCCGCCTGCCTTCTGTAATTGCCCACATTGAAGCATTTGGCCTTGATGGACAGCCACGAGAGATACCTCACAATCTTCTGCGAAATGAAAGATTTCCCCCTGGCTGGCAGCCCAACCATCACAACACATATCCTCAGATTTTCCACATTCGATACTGTATAAAATCCCATTTTGGCTCTTTGGTTGTTTGATAAAAGCACCCTTCTCTGCGTAAGCCGGAATCTTGTATCTTGGTCGTGTCTAATATCTACCCCGGAGTTTTTATATTTTTCACTAAGATAGAAAGTTCCCCTATCGAAACCCTATACGTTCACAATTCCTTTAAGTGCACTGAAGAATTACGAACAGCACTTGTACTACTGAGTCTGTTCCTCGTTCTCTTCGACGCAATAAATATCTCTATGCTGTGGTGTGCATTATATCCCTTTTGTAGAGGCAGAAGTAAAGCTTCTACTTTATGTATGTAAAAAGGCCTATGAAGGGGCTGCAGCGCTGTTCTGAGCCATCCTCCGAGCCAGACGACTGAAAAATTATTTGAATTCGTATATTGTGACCACAAAATAATACATTAATAATGACTACCGGCCGTGAAACCGATAAATTTCGATCAAGGCGGTATAAAGATACTTGTCAGAAACCCATATTCATGCCTGCCGTCAGAGCACAATTATCTTAAACCTGTCATCGATCTCGCGCTGGCCACTTATGTAATTACACGTTCGTTCAAAATGCATTATTGGAATCTGGATCAGCTCAGACATCTCGGAGGATGTCACCTTGGATGTAACCATCGCCTTCGAACCGTTCGCAGCGGCCAAGCGAATATACGAGCCATCCAGACCCATGACAGTAGTGCTCTTTGTCCGCTCTTCTCCGTTCAGGAAGTTTTCCGAACCTACCCGTGATTCTGCAGAAGCCTCGGCATGCGTGCCAAATACGGTCTCGTTTATGTCTAGATCCGACAAACCCTGGCTGGCGCCCGAAATTCCTGAATTCGCGGTGTCTTCGAGTTTCAGGGACTTCAGGTTAGTCTTGATCAGCTCTATCAGCCCGTTCAGGTACTTTACACTCACGTGTGTCTCGTGCTCGTTGCCGTGGATGAAATAGTATAGACAGCGGTTCAAAATCTCTATCATCAGTTCACAGCTCTGTACGTTGTCCATGATCGAGTCTGCCACTCTTAGCGATCTTTGCAGACACTCGAGAACACGCTTTCCTTCGCGGAAGAAATCGTGCGTAACACCTTCCTCTTCTCCGATCAATGCTATTTCGGTAGCCCACCACAGGTGCGAGCACAAGTACACAGCCCGACATTGATCTTGTTTTCTTAACAATTTAGAACCATGTAGTGTGCACCTGACTATCAGTGAGTTGTAATACGACTCCTTGTACAACGACCTTGTTTTCTGCAGCGTCTGTGCCATGTAAACCAGCGCTTGGAATTGCGTTCTCGAATCGCTTAGAGCTTCTTCAAATACGGTGAATGCCTGCGAAAAGAAGTCATACGCAATCTCTCCTTGCCCAATCTGGTCGGATAGCGCTGCGCTCTCAAGATTCAACTTGTATATCAAATCGGTGCAAGAGGCGCCGCAGACATTGAACAAGTCATTTGTACACCGTGATACATATTTGAACGCTTGTTTTATCTGGTTATTTGCCTCATTTTCATCCATAACTTTCTTCAGCTTCATAAAATGTAATTTTCTGATAAGTCTCCAAAAGTTAGTGATGATTGCAGGATATGTGTATTTAATGTTTGGACCACCTTTGTACAACCAGTTTCTGATGACTAACAAGATCTCCACTTGTGAATCTATTTTGCTGAAATTTGATGATTTCGCGATTGCTGCTATTATAAAATGGCAAAACTTGGCCAATTTCTCTTGGTATGAATTCAGTAGCCACGATCCATCACTTGTCTCCTCGTCCAAGGCTTGATTTTGTTCCTCATCTAGAGTATTGGAGTCTATTCTCATCTTTATGAGAGGTTCGCAAACTGAGAGTAAATGCTCTAAATCTTCCTTCGATTCTATCACGACTTCAGGATCATTATCCGAGCTGGTATCAGAAGCTTCACTGATCATGTCCGCAGAATTATTCAAAATTATGTCAATATTTCTGGAGACAACGTTCTTCTGCACTCTAACACTTTGCAAAGCCAACAATTCTCTGTACGAGTTGGAGCCTGTAATAAGCTTGTAAAAAAATTGACCTGACGAAAGTGTGGACTTCGAGGGGAGAAAAGAATTAGGCGAGGCCGTTGATTTTTCACCTTTAGTGCTATTCGATTCTGAAGAATTACTAGCTGGTTGTTGCGAGGTGTGGAAGGTCAAAAGATCCTGGAAAAGGTGCTCTGATTCTTTCGGTACTGAATTTCCAAACTCCTTATATTTTTGAGCGGTGAACTTGAACAGGACATCTAGGTTCACCAGTTTATCGGGATACCATAGCAACGACAAACGCATAATGCTTTCAATTAATGGAACAAACTGGTTGAGCGATAAATCGGGTCTCTCTTCATTCAATGTCGTCAGGTAATTCCAAAATACTTGGAAAATATCAATGTCTTTAGGTTTCTGCTCCTCAGGATCGTCGCTTCGTTCCATATAGCCATTCAGCCGTTCTATCAGTGTCAAAACCACCTTATTTATCGAGACGTTGGGGTTTAGATACAGTGTTGTGTCCAGAAGTTTATCCAATGTGGCTAAGTGAAACTCGTCTGGGAAGACTTGGCATACGACATCCAGCAGATACTCCTGTGAAACGACGTCGCGGCATTGAACAACTTGTTCCAATATGATTGGTAGAGTGTTATCCTTGTAGACGTCTAATTTGTCATCAATGGTTTGTGACAGCTGCACCAGTTGGGAACCAACCAGGATCTGCAGCTCTTTCCTTTCCCGAGTTCTTAGATCACGTTCGCGAAGAGGTCCCTGGTGTTGCAGACGCACCCAGAGCTTGTTCATTTCAATAAAGTTCGTTATTATGAAATTGCAATTAAATTCCAGTGAGGCTGGTGGTAAAAGTTGTTTTGTTCTCTGGGAGAGATAATATCTTAGAAACAAGCCCCTAATGGGGTTCTGTACACCCCGACACATTTCAATCATGTCCTTTAATATCTCCTCCCTTGGCGATTCAGGACATTTCAGATAGCTTGTTCCCACGGTAATCATTAGATATAGTCTGGGGATAACGTTTCCCGCATATTGTACTAGTTCATAGAGATCGGCCAAATGGTGGCCCTTAGGATGGTTGTCCACCAGATACACAGAGAGGTTCGACAGGGAGTCAAAAATCAGGATGTATAGCTCGTAATATTGTTTAGGGGATAAATTAGGATTTCTCAGCTCAGTCAACATCAGAGAGGTGTGTCGCAAAGCGTCCATCAGTTTCCGTTGGGCCAAGCATCTCTGCATAAGGATTGCCTGCTGTTTCACCACAGAGATGGCACTTTCCAATGTTTCGGAGTATGACATAGGCCGTAGTAATCAATTGATAAATACTATTGATGAATTTTTATTATCTCGGAGGTCCTCCCTTTTGCTGCTGCTTTCTTGTGTTAAGCTTCTTTTGGCCCTACCTTGATATATCTTATCTACATCTATATTCATCAACTTAGCCTTCTTTGGTGTAAGGCAGAGCGTCTGGGAGAGTGAGCGGAACAGACAGAGAACCGTCCAACGTGATGTACAATTACCCGGGGCAAAAACCTGGGCATTGTCATCGTTTCAAAAGAGCTTTCGTCTATCTCAGTACGCTTCTGGGATCTCAGCCAGCGTAACCCACCGTAGAGTTTTCCTTGCTGCTGCAAACCTCCTGGAAGAGCTAGGAACAGGACTCCTGCCCTTGAAAACGCTTCACGAGCTTGGATCTCAGTCACGTGATCGAAGTTTCTGGGCCAGGCGTGCCTGCGTCAGCTCTCGACAGTAACTCTGCAACTAAGCGCCCTGCGCTACACCCTGTGCTACGCCAGCTCCCCTGTATCCAGGTGCTAGGACAGCGTTGCATCAACCAGGCCAGATGCCGAGAGAGCAGCGCTCTTCTCGCCCGCCGTTTTACAAGACCAGACAGACAACACCAACCAGATTCCCAGCGGCCGGAACTCCTGCACTGGCAAGAACTGCAACATTTTTCGTTCCAAGCATTGATACCCCCCAGACCTACACCCGCCCTACAGCCCTCCACTATCTGACGAAACTCCAGCTGATCATTGATCGATAAATGGTTACCCGATTATGCTCATACGGCTTGGCAAATACCCATGCCCTTCCGACACAGAACAGCTGTAATCGCAACAGGAGCTTGAGCTCAGATTCGGTGTGGAGCTTTCGCCATTCACAGCCGTTCTTCCTTGAATGCCACCGGCCAAGCACCGCCGTGGCTTCCTCTCCCGTCTCCCACAGCCTGATCTTCATAAGCCCTTCTCTAACCCTTGCGTTCCAGTTCCTGAATGGCATCACGGTATGTTCTTTACCGTAAACGACCAGCTGCCTCTCGTTTCACCACTCTCGTAGACCACCTTCCGGTGAGCAGCGAGCCTGTGGTGTGTCGACCGAAATATCCGAACTTACTAATATATCTTTTTCCATAGGACAGCCCGCATGTGCGAGATATGCCGGCCCGCAGCCCATGGATTCAGGCATTATGCGCTACCAGAACAGCTTAGACCGCAAGTAGACAACGACAGAGTGAAAGATCGAGACCTCGGCCTCTCAGCCGGGTCCTGTTGTAGTCAGCATTTTTTTCTAGATTTCGATTTCGAAGAACGCAGCGAAATTTACTTGTTTCCCTAGGCTCTGTATGTCCGTTGCCTGATAATGCTTCTTTGGACTGGCCAAACATGATGTACGCACCATTTCCGTAGCTTCCTCAGTTGCCTGCGCATTAACAATCGGTCCATCTTTTTGCCGGACCACCGCTTCCGCTCAACTTTAGTACTCGCTGGATTTGTCCAGCAGTTCTATACAGAACTACTGCCGTGCGCTCTCCCTATACAATGAACCTCGGGATGACCACAGCCATCTCATCGAATTCTCGGTCAATCAGAAAAATGGAGTTTTTTTCCTCTCTGGAATTACAGGGGAGCGATTACAAATTGTAGGGGATTCATCGGTTTCCCTTTCGACGTTTTCGTCACCTTAGTTATGGCTCTTTCGCACGCATTGAAACGCTCCTACCCACAGTATATAAGGAAGACGGTAGTGAACAATTACCTGCGTGTTCCGCATTGAGAGGGGGCTCGCGTCTATACGACAAATACAACAAAAACCATAAGAACGAGCAATCGGAAGGTGCCGTTTATTTATTCTTAAATCTATTTATTTATTGGCTATTTATTGATTGCCGGATCCACACAGGGCGACGTAAGAAAAGAATATCCACAGGTTATCAAGCAATGTCAGCAATCGGAGTCGCATCAACCTTTACCAGGACCTTCTCAAGGAGGGCCGCCTACATAGTAGGAGCTGCTGCTGCCGCTGCCGGAACCTACACATACTACAACAACACCCAGCATGCTGGCTACAGCAGCAACTGGAACAGAAACAACGGAAACAAGAAGTTTTCCGACCGCACCGCCCTATTGAGTCTTGCAGGCCCCGTGTTGAAGCAGGCCGTAGACGAAAAAGAGCACACTGAGGCCGACTATCAAAAGGTCTACAACGCCATTGCATTGAAGATCAGAGATGAGGACGAGTACGACGACTACATCGGCTACGGCCCAGTTCTAGTCCGTCTGGCATGGCACGTCTCCGGTACCTGGGACAAGCACGACAATACCGGCGGTTCCTACGGTGGTACATACAGATTTACGAAAGAAAACATGGACCCATCCAACAAGGGTTTGGAAAATGGTGCGCACTTCTT
>JANIWU010000165.1:0-12914 GCA_030705145.1 Hagleromyces aurorensis | reverse complement strand
CTGCGAGGGACCTGGGTGCACAACAATTTGTTTTCGGGTCTGGACTGCATTTTTTTCTGTGACTTAAAAAAATACTCTATCTCAGAGCATTGAAGAAAACAAAAAATTGTGGGCAGCCTATTGGTTTACACCCAATAATAGATGATCATCTATTTTATTTTAGAGTTAGTACATGCATCTCTTTGTCGAGACATCATGACTGAACTTTTCTCCTTACTGACTCTAAGCAAATTTCTTCACGATATGGTATTATGATGTTGTCTAAGCGCGGCGTCACACGTATAACATTATTGTGCGTAGAAATGTACAAGGGAGACTATGCATGGTTCATGGCGATTTCTATTGCGCAGAGCCCTGCAGGATAGGGGTTCTTCAGTGGTATCGGTAACGAGACGAAGTGGCAAGGCACAAGTTTACAAGTAGTTCTGCTGCATATTCAAATGTTGTTCTGCTGCGTAAGGCTCCGGGAAAGATGGCTATACGTGTGACCTGACCAAACAGGGTTTGAGTGAAAAAAAAGTACAGCAGCTGAGCCCTTCTAGTTTTACGGACTCGGTTATCAAGGCAAGATTAATGCAGCACAGGGTAGGTGTTTGTGTCCCGCTGTGCACCTTTGAATTGTTGCCGGTCCAAACGATGCACCCACTGTTATTGCGCATTAACAGTGGGTCTGACTGAAGCTCTCTGTACGATTGACGATTCAACGATGGCCCTTGCATTGAATTTTGATCCATACTTAGAGTGGCATACGAAATTGTCCGTTTTAAAAAACTATAGATGCGCAGCACAAAATACCGCCTGGTTCTCGGCTGGTATTTAGTGTGCTGTAACAGGATGCAGTTTTAGAGCAAGACTGGTTCACAATTCGGTGCAACTATGTATAGGTTCTTTGTGGATTTATTCTGGCGTGGTTCTCAATCGCAGGCGAGTATACGAAGTGGCTTATTGTTTTTTATTTCACACGATTTCTTTGTTTGGGCAGGGGATCTTGCATTATTCTAGCGCTGGATTCCTGTACAATGAAAATGAACTCCTATCGGAATGAGTAGTTTCATTCTTTCAATCTCGAGATCGATGAAACAAGTGTACTTCGTATATAAAGAAATCAAATGGATACCTTGAATAACTTTTCCGTGCCAAGACTGTATTTTTGCTCAGTAGTCGATATTCCAAGCTCAGCTAAGCTGAATATATACTGACTCTCAACGATAGAAATTGCTGATAAGAAAATGAGGCTCGACATCCAAACTATATTGTTACACCTGGTGCTGTGCACCATTGCGATCAACGCCAAGTACCAACACTACCGTGAGGGGCATTACGTGGGGATGGGCTGCAAATCAGCCGTGAGAGCCACTTTCTGTGCCAAGCAAAATCCTCGGGGGTACACCTGTGAGTGCAGCAACATCAATTCCATCGGCAGTTATGCCTACTGTGGTTTCGTGAACACGGCCAACAGCTCCGAAGCGCGAGAGGATTTTCTTACCTGGTACACCACAAAATGTCCCAAGCTGACCAAGGAGAAGATTGAGAAGGCGTACCAGAACGTGACACAGTATCTGGTCGACACCACGAAAGTCAATGGCTTCAACAGCAGCGTATTGATCAACTACCCGGTGTACTTCGACAAAAAGACGTACAAGCTGGCCTACCAGTCGAACAAGATCTGGTTCCGGAACTTTGACGTATCGATGTGGTGGGGTTCGGGGCTGTTGGGCTTCTGGGCCGTGCTGATCCTGTGCGGCGCGATCGACCACTCCTTGTCGCACCTGTTCCCCCAGCGCACGCTGAAGCTGAAGGGCCTTCTGGACCGTAACCCGCTGAGCAGGTTCGTCAGACGCCACGTTGCGCTGCCCGCCATGTTCAAGGGCGTCCACATGGGCACTGGGTTCCTGCAGGGGCGGTTCCCGACGCGGTTTGAGTCGGTTGTCCTCTTTGTCTACTTTTCGCTGGTCGTCATCGGCGAGGCGGTCCAATACCATTACGTGCAGCACGACACCGTGTTCAAGACGAAGAACATCCAGCTGACGCGGTACGTGGCGGACCGGACCGGGGTCATTGCAATGTTTTTGATGATCCCCGCGTATCTGTTTGCGGCGCGGAACAACTTCTTCCTGTGGGTCACAGGCTGGAAGCAGCAGACGTTCTACACGTTCCACAAGGCGCTGGGCCGCTTCTGCGTGCTGACTGCCGTCGTGCACTCCGTGACGATGTGGATGTGGGCGGCGTGGCTGCACGCGCCCATGGAGAAGACCGCGTGGTGGCGCTGGGGCGGCGTGGCGACCGTTGCGGGCTGCATCATCCTGGTACAGTCGATGGCGTTCCTGCGGGTTTGGAGCTACGAGCTGTTCCTGTACGTGCACATCTTGCTGGCGGTGTTCTACCTGATCGGCGTGTGGCTGCACGTCAAGCCGTTCGGGTACCTGCCCTGGTGCTACGCAACCGCGGCTGTCTGGTGTTTCGACCGGTTCATGCGGCTGGTGCGGATTGCGATGTTTGGCGTGCGCAAGGCGAAGGTCACGCTGGTGTCCGACGAGGTCATGATTGTGCGCATGCCCAAGGGGCTGCGGTTCAAGCGGCCGATGCCGGGCTCGTTCGCGTACCTGTACTTCTGTAACTCCGCACTGTTTTTCCAGTCCCACCCAATCACGCTGTTTGACGAGGACGCAGGCGAGGTGAAGTTCCTGGTGAAGATCAAGGAGGGCATCACGCGGTCGCTGTACCGTGGGATGGTCGCGCGGGGGCAGAAGACATGCGAGATGCGCGTTGCTGTGGAGGGCTTCTACGGCGAGTACAAGCCAGTTTACGCGTACGACGAGGCGATCCTCGTGGCGGGAGGCACGGGCGTTGTCGGGCTTTACGAGTACATTCGGGACATTGCCGCCAAGCGCACCGCAGGCAGGAGCAGCATCCGCGTTGTGAAGCTGTACTGGATCGTGCGCCACTGGTACAGCATTGACTGGCTGGTGGACGAGCTGCAGGAGCTGCGCAAGTACGACTTTGTGCAGACGGTTGTGCACGTTACGCGTGCGGAGGATTACATGATCGGCGAGCGGTACACAGGCAAGGGCGAAGCTGCGTCGCGCGGCGAGAGCGACGACGCGTGCGGCTTACAGGAGCCGCGCACGGAGAAGAACGACGTGAAGGAGGCGAACACAGAGGTGCACTCGGAGGAGTGTGGCTCGAACAACTCCGACGGCGGCTGCGGCGCGGCCTCGGATGCGGCGAGCGACAACCGTGCCGCGCAGTGCGAGCTGATCTGCAGCGAGCTGTCGCACCTCGTCTTCCGCCACAACCGGCCCGATGTCGAGCAGATCGTCACCGCCAACATCGAGGAGGCTGGCTCTTCCGCGAACATCGCGGTGCTGACGTGCGCGCACGGCACAGCGTGTGACGACGTGCGGGCGAAGGTCGCCGAAGCGGCCGGGCAACCCCGAAACGGCCGCATCGACCTGTTCGAGGTGCTGCAGTCGTGGTGAGCGCCCCGCTCTGGGGTGCTGAGTTTTCGCGCAGCGCGCGCTTATCTATACATTGTTAATTTAATCAGAACGGCCGGCAGCGTGCAGCGCGGGGCCATATATATCTATCTATGCAAGACATTGTGACTGTACATACATGGGCACTCGTTGGAAAGTTCCTGTGATTGCTGTGTCCTGGCTGCGCCCAGTGGGGGCCGCTCACATTGTTTGCGGGTCTCGAGGGATCCGCGGAGGCTGAGCGGTTCCGCGGGTCTCTCTGCTAAACGATTCGGTGGGCGAGGCACGCAGAGTGGTCTAGCACGCAGCCATAACAATGGCAGTCGCCTGTGTGGTCTGACGGCATATGCACCCCTTTGACTCATCACACGGCACTGCGCAGGGGGGATGCGTTTCGCGCGTGGGATAAAAACGGTGTCTGTGCGTTCTTGGCGTTTCGGAAACACAACTGCACAATGCCGTGGCGCCTCGAGGGCCGCGTTGTCGTCCGCAGTGCGTAGATCATAGACGTGCCTGATAAGGGCGGGCGCTATCGAGAGGCGGGCGCTATCAAGAGGTGGACGTAAGGGTCGCTATTGAGTGGCAGGCGTGTGGGTGGAAGCCAATAGAACGTCCAGGACATGTATGGTGCCTCTGCAATCACACCATTACCAAGTAATGCCATACAGATCGCAGCCACCTAAACGAGAACACCGTTGTCCAGACGGTTGGATCGCCTGTTTATGTTCAAGCCCCTTTGGCAGAGTTTACTGAACGGCATCCTGGTATCGGCAATTGGCTCTGAGTTGTCTGTTATGGATGCAGTGCTGGACCAGTCAGAGGTACCTGCAATGTCGTCACAGCAGCCTCTCACAGCGATACCCAGGGAGAGTTTTTCTGCCTGGTAGCAGCGAGATGACAGACGTGAGACTGGACGGGCAGACCACAGGGTGGGCAAAATACCGAGCCCAGTGTCCGATGTCTGAAATGTCTACACACCGTGCCTGGAAGCGCAGTCTACCTAAGTCGCTATTCGCCTCTCCGCATGGCACGTGCAGCCCCAGGCGTCGGTACCTGTCACACCAACAGCCTGGGCAATGGTCACAGCGCGGCAGCAGATGGGACAGAAGTGTAGGTTGCCGTGGCTGTAGCTCGGCTAGTTCCGCTGAGCCAGACGTGGATGATGCCCAGTGTTGTCCAGTGGCTATTGCAGTGGCGTCGGTGTTGGGTGGCAGACCCTTGTTCTGGCGGCGGTATGGCGTGCGTGGGCGCGGGTTAAGGCACGGAATCCAGCCGGTCCCTGAAAATGCCAGTCTCCGGCAAGCAGTCCTACAAGGGATTGGCATTTTATGAGTCGTGGAACACCGTATTCCACTGACCCTAGGCAGTGAGTGCACACTGTGCACTGTACGTGTCTTAGCGTTCTACCCGAAGCCGCAACTGCCAGACAATCCCGCGGGACAGGCGCACCGCCGCGTGCACCGCCGCATGCCTGCGGATAGTAATACGGCGGGCGTTGCGCATCGGTAGGTATCCTGTGTGCTTAATAAAGGGCATTACTAAACAACACTCAGGGAGTAGATTCTCAAGGATACAACACTCTTCCACGTTGGTACTGTCGGCAGTGTGTTATGCGAATGCTTAGCGTGCTCGGCAGGTGTATGCTATTGCTTTTATGCTGACAGAAGCAAAGTGTTAGTCTGTTGGTTTAGAATTTTACTGTCGATAACCTTTATACTACAATGGTATTGGCCAAATATTCACGGAACATGAACAAGAATTCCGTATTGGCTATAACGAAAGTCCCATTTGAAGACATTGTATATACCGGAAACTGGTCTGAATCGGCTGTATTGCCCCATACAACAATTTCTTTCCAGTTAGAAACCCTTCACTCGGGTACGAGCTGTGTCTCGATCGTGCAAAAAAGTCCTGGCATGCAATGACTCTGAAAATCTCTAGACTTGCTTCTGCTTCTACCATGACATATTAAAATGAACTCCATTTCCAAAAATTTAACATATCTGACCATTAAGTGTTGTTAAACACTTTTAGACTACGAATTTCAATATTTCTTTGAGCTTCTGGCTTACATGAATGAATCCAACTGGCATACTTTCCTGCCCTTAAAAGTACTAGTGATATCCAAAGTAATATTACTAATATACTGCCAGATAAAATGCAAGGCCTCGCGTGGTTGCACGGGTCTTCGTAATTTGTCCCGGTCATTGCCTGCCATATTATGGGAGTACATAGTACACCCCACGAACAGGCAGTGCCGTACATTATCATCTGATAAAAGTCTAGAGTTCCATCTATTATAGTGCTTCTTTCTATTCTTGTATTTGGGAGGGACAGTACGTAGACAATCATAACCACTGCACATATGGCCATTGTTAAAAACACTTTGAATGAGATCATAATGTTCCTTGTCCTTCGTCCTATAATAGATCAATGTTTTAATTTTGTTTGATTTCAGCTCCACAATTGTCTTTACTGTGATGAATTTTTAGATCGAATTACTTGAGAGAAAGATGTACAATTATTATGACTGTTTGAACGAGCAATATAATGGTGTTGCGAGATTCCTTCTTGTTTATTTTTAGAATTATACTGGTACAAAAAGAATATGTTGTATTCAAGCGACAAGCACTTCTTTTATATCCTTCATTGCAAAAGTATAATAACTGTTGGCATTTCATAAGCGAGTGACCGTTTTTGCCAAAATCAGCAATATCACAGTGATGTTTGCCATTTCCTTTTCTTGGGATGATTTTTCAGAAAAGGAACGAGTACCCACGTCAAAGAAACCTATGTTGAAATAAACGATGTAGTTTAGTGGCAAATGCTGACTGTCACTAACTGTTTTTTCTTTTGATGAAACATTCTGGCAAGTGATGAAAAATAAAAAGTCGGACTTCACACTCTTAATAGAAACCTAGAGTCGCTGTTTGTCATCTAGTTTTACGGCATTCACCAAATTGCGTTTCACATATATTGACCTAACTCCAGTAACATGTGGTAACAACCGATTAAGTACCATCTTTTTAGGCTTCGATGACTCCCCACATCTGTGGAAGATGGACTCAATTGCCAATCTGTAATTCAACGTAACAAGAACGTTTAAACCCTTAATCTTCAATACAGCTCACACCAACATATGGATTCTTATTTGATAGCTGTCTGGTAGCATTTATTAACGTACTAATATCTTGACATCCTGTGTCTATCGACCAATTACTGGGGAGGTCTTCTTATGCTGCACAGGTTGTTACACTATCCCTATTTGCATAATATCCAACACTCAATCACTACTCTATGCTTCGCATGGTGAAATTCAGAATATTTCTAGTCACCCACTGTAAGAAGTCAAGATCTCATATTTAAGTATTGTAACGGTTTGTTCCTGTTTAAGTTTCCTGCTAGCTGTGTATTCCTTATTGTTGCTGGTTGTTAGTTTGTTTTCCATACTTCATTATATCTCTCAGGATGAAAAAGCGCGCGTGTGCATGTAGATATTCAGTCCGAATATCTCACGTGATGGTTTTATCAAAGATCACTCAATACGGTGAAGACATAGACACCACGTCTATAATAATCCTATATAAACCAGTATCTGAATAGACAATACTCAGATACTACCCCTAAAAAAGGACAAGTTATAATTCACGTCTAAGACTTAACTTCACCCTTCGCGATAATGCTAGCTGATTTTACCGCATACCGGATAAAATCTACACGGATGTAGATATTCGAACCCGATATCTTACGTGCCAAAGAAGTGAGATAATTGCTCCAAGTTCAGGGTTTACAACATTAATAGAAGGGTTAATACTTGAGACGAAATAGAAATTGAATGACAATTGATCGATGATCCTATTGGATGGGAATCTACACTATTATGAAAACTTGTCATTCTAATTTATATAGTCTGTGGGACCTCGTTCCATGGCGTCTTATTCGAGAGTTTTTAGCTCACGTGATCCGACTCAGGAACGAGAGTCTATAGAAGTTAAATCATCATGACTCACGAAGAGAGATCACTAGCAACGGGTTTCAGAAAATAGGTATAAAAGTAGAGAGCAGGAGGACCACTTAGACAACTAATGTTCACTCCTGAAGCTCAAGTTCTAATTTAGTTTATCTAATAATACTTCACCCCGCGTACTACCTAAACAGTTTTACCGAAACCCGGAAATAATCTACATATAAATACCACGTGCTAATCTCGTGTGCGGATATCACGTGTGGATGTTAAGGTAAATATCTACACTATAAACATGATGTGTTCACCCTGTTGAAGGTGAGATTTAACACATCTCATACACACGTGAAATGCACGTGTAATACATGTGATCAAAGAAGGTAAGAGCATGTCTTAGTTGACGAACATCAGGCAAGAGTGTACTAGCCAATGAGAAGCTGAGAAAGTACATTCTTGACTAGATTAGAGTCAAAGACAGGTCTGGATGTCTTATATATATATAAAAGGGGGATTATGGAATCTTAATGATTCTTTCTCTTTTACTCTTGAACTAGAAGAGTAGACGATTTTAAGAAGATATCTAGACCAATATATATTAAAATATTAACTCTTAACCTACTCAATACGAACAATGACATTCAACTCAAATAAGCTGTGGAAACACACCCATACAGAGGCATTAATAATCCATAAATGACATAAAAAAAAGTATAAAAAGAGGCCTTTTGAGCCTGTTAAACACTCTCTATAATCTTCAAAGTAAACAAGCTTTGTATTAGGCGAAGTCAGGCTCAAACCTCCACTTTTTTAAATTAAATAACTTTTATCACCTACAAAGGGCACAGGCATGTATCTACAAAACATTTTGTTCTACCGGATAAGCCATATATCAAACAATAAAATTAAGATACAATACCAGAGAAATAATTCTGAACACTAAGTTAATAAATTGAACATTTTTAAACCAGCGACTCAGTGGCTATTATCAACAGAGAAAAATAGGCAAAACCAGAGATTCCACAATGTTTGATCTCATTCGCTTCTGTGTTTTCATTCTTTATTTCTTTACACTAAGAGCCTACGCAGACAATTGTGACAGTGAGTTGACAAAAAGGAGCTCAGATGACTATGATATTGTAGAGTTTAATGTTGAAGACCACCTTGGTCCCCTCAAAGTGAAGGATTTGAATTTAACTGAGTTCTTCAATTGTCTCAACCGGAATGGTGCTAATGTCACCAACGTGGGGTATCTTATTGGTGTTGTGAGCGTATCGGTTAACGTTTCTCTGGATTATATAGTTAGGGGGAATTCTAGTCGACTGGAATTATGCTCGCATTTAAACTCGTATGGACTATATGAGACTGACTATTTGATATTCGAAGAGGGGCATAATGATAGTTATCTACCCTTGTCAGGCGCCGACGAGGATGACACAATCGTGCGGAGCAATATCAGGAACCCAGAACATGAAATGATCATAGGAACAAGTGAATCCGATCAAACGATCTATTCAGATCATACAGGTTCTTTGGCGAAACGTGCAGTAGATATGGTTATAGGTTTTAGTTCAAGCACTTACCAAGGCGGTCTCCAATGCTTCGCATACGTGGGCTCATGCGCCCCCAATATTATCCAACAAGCCCTCAATTCGCCTGACACACCTTTGTGGAAAGCGACATGTAAAAGCATCTTTCATGACCTGCAAATGTATTAGTTAATGCATCTGCTTATTCCCTCAGATGTTCTAGGTATGAGATGGATCTTAAAGATCAAACCAGACGGAATGCGCAAGGGACAAATTGTAGTCCAAAGCTTCCACCAAGGTGAAGGAATCGATTTCATTGAGATATTCATACCCATGATATACTATAAATCGCTACAGACACTCCATGAGATTTCCTGTAGGTTCACGTTCGAAATCTTCCAGATTGATGTAAACATGCGTTCCTGAACTCGGAATTGACAATTGAATTCCTTCCAACAACCGAATGGTTTCAAAAAGAAAGTTCATTCAGTATAGCTCTGGAAGCTTAAAATAGCCATGTATGACTTGAGACAAGCTGCCCTTCTCTGGGATGTTACCATCAATAAAGTTATAACCACGCTCGGGTATGAGAGATACAGAGTGGGCTTCGGTATCTACTTCATACGTAATAAAGAAGGCAAAGTATGTAGTCTCTTAGATTCCTATGCTGGCGGCATAATAATTGCCACACATGACTGAAAGAAGAAGTATCTGGAGCTGAAAAAAGGCTTGCAATAATATTCGCAATGAAAGAACTCAAGCAGGCCTGTCTTCCCCTCATTTTGGACATTAACTGACTGACAAATGGAAATGTAACTCTCTCAATAGAACATATTGTACGTCATTGCTGGCCATTGCTCGATGATATTGCATAAAGTTACAACATATCAATCGTCATGAGAAAATAGCTCTTGGCTTCATGCACCTTTAGACCCAATATTGCCAATTCTGTCTCCTGGTTATCAAGGTAGGGATCACAATTCAAACCTATTCATATAGCTACGGTATTTCCTATTTTTTTCTATGTTTTGCCTACAAAGAACGATTAGCGTATCGCTCTGTTATGCTCATACAATTAAAACTCTCTATTTTTGACCTTTGAATTGTTCAAAGCTTCTTTAAATCCACGCATTCAAAATGACGTGTTTCCTATTTCTTCATTACCGTCCTTCCTAAGAAATAGCTTCTCCAGCTAAGGAAAGTAAATCAGTACGTCCAGAACTCCTCTTATTAAGTTAAAACAGTGTTCCAACTTTGACTCAACCTGAGTCAACAAAATCTTATCTTACACTTCTACTGAATAAGGTATTTTTGTTTCGGCTAATCTCAGTATCGATCTTAATGCTCTCTTTTCGACTAAGTTATTTAAATATATAGCCAAGGATATCTACCTGACATACGTGTACAACATAAAAACGTAATGTAAGTGGATAGCCTTTACCTGAGTTTCGATACATCTAGTAGCTAATATTCATACTAGAATAAATTTCGAATTTCTGGAGTAACGCATAGCTCTCTGAGTGCTTCTCCATTCTTCTGTTTATGTACCTCTATTCTGTCGCTACGATAATTATCCATTTCGTGTATGACGACATTTTGCATTTATTACTCGAGACATTCAGATCAAATATGTTCAGTATCATGCATGGTTGTAACAGTGGATATCTCTATCTTGTGATAAATGTTTACAAACACAGTATGGTTAAGACCTACAATGGCAGTTCTTCTATTGCCTGACTAAAAAAGCTTAAAAAGGCGATACTATTTTAAAATGAGTGCTCTAATACTAGGGGCAACAGGGCTATGCGGCAGTTCATTTCTGAAGTATGCTGAAGAGTCCCAGGCTCTCTCAAACGTGTATACTCTAACAAAAAGACCTTTACCTGGCTCCTCAAGTGCCACCCAACTCGTTGAAGAATCAACTGATAAATGGGTAGAAACACTCTCAAAACTGGATAGAATTGACTACATGTTCACTGCTCTTGCTGCCAGATGGGCCGAAGGTATGGATTCCCAACGTAAAATAGATCATGACTTGACTTTGGAGCTGGCCAAAGTGGCAAAGGAGAAGGGATGTTCGAAAATTGTTGTTGTTTTGTCGATGGGTGCAAATGACAAATCGTATTCTGCGTATGCAAGGTTGAAAGGTGACATCGACCGTGATATCATCGAGTTGGGGTTTGAACACACTATTATCTTAAGGCCAGGAATCCTTTTGGGGGAAAGAGAGATCAAACGTGACAGCTTCTGAAACAATTTCCAAACGGGGCTGGGGTGGTATCTTTACCACTATGGTTTTCATTTTCTAAGAGGATTGGCAATATACGGAGACGAAGTAGGGAGGGCAGGCGTTTATTTGGCTATAGAAGCTGAAAAAGAACCCAAGAAAAGCGTTCAAATCATTGGAAGTGCTGATATATTTGATATTGCCCAAAGGTTGAAGGATGAGCTATAATAGAGTCAGATTTAAGTTGGCATGTGGATTGTACACGGAATTCTTTTGGGCTAACTCAAATAATGAGCTCCGACTCCACTAAATCATGTAACAGCCAATAAATCATAAGGTACAGTTGTGATTTGAATATTTTAAGCTCTGCTATTTGCCCGAAATTGTCTTGGTTAACTTTCAAGCAGCATGCCCCATATATATTAGCATTGTTAGATGTTGAGATTATAGTACTTCTGGATAACATTTGGTCTCTATTTAAATGAGGTGTCAACAAAATAGATTCGTGGATGGTTAGTCTTTAGAGAATATTCCTCTTAAAAACAACAAGATACAAGATACAAGCTGTTGCATTTGGTTTTGAAGAAGATTCTAAATGATTGGGGAACACAGCCACAGCTTGACTTTAATAGATATTTACGACGGGTAGTTCAATTGCCAGTAAATCTTTGATGAAGGTGAAATGTTCGGATCTTCGGGAGTTTCTTTTACTTAAATTCAAAATTGCAAACTCACCTAAAGAAGCATTTGAAGCGAATATTTGATAACCACATAGATAGACACTATCACTCGCTGAAAAACGGGATAGTTTTACTCAAATTTAAAAGATAAATATTAATCGAACGCTATAACGCAATGTTTTCACCAACATCAGATAAAATATCCACGTATATATTACGAGAAATATATTAGAAATGCACTCTGTTAATATTACAACAAATTACTTGAAAGTTTTTTATTGAATTATACCGTTTGGCTGAAACTGAAAGTCATATTTTTAAACAACAAGCTTTTTTAATTTCAATGTCCATTACTCTAGCTATCACTTAATCCACTCTACGCTGGCTTTACCTATCCTTGGCGCACGCTATATGATCATGCCAATAGATGACAATTGAAACACATTGATCACCTTCTAAGTAAAATTCATACATTAAACAATTATATTTAGCCAATTCTATGAGTGAACAGCGCTACAATCTCCGTAAACCATGTTAAAGTCCCCAAAGCAGTACCTGAGATGGCGCAAGATTTGATTTGACTGCTATTCTGTCCTGTGCTATGGAATACCAGGGACTGCCAGATATCAGGTGTACACTGGACTCCCCAAAATATCATCATGCCCCAAAGGTAGTTGAGACAGAAGTTAACAGAGTCATCAATGAATGTACCTGCCCACGCTCCGAGGGCCTTCTTCACTAGCGGATGAGCACCAACAAATGCAAAAGCTATTGCAACCCAATATAGTAAGACACTATTAGAAATCATTCCTTTTGGAATATAATTGCCACTTTGTTGGATATGATGATCTTTTAAAGCAGAATATGCTGCCTGTTAAAAAGTGCCTCCAAAGACAAAATTTGTTTTTGTCTTGTTTGATAATAAGGTAGGTTCTTTCAGATACTATAATGACTGCTCTTCAATAGTTAAGGAATAACAATGATGCAATAGAAATATAAAGTTTGAAGGCAGGCCAGTTCAACATCTCTTACATATTCGTG
>JANIWU010000164.1:0-13086 GCA_030705145.1 Hagleromyces aurorensis | reverse complement strand
CTTCACCCTCGCGATAACGCTAGCTGATTTTACCGAATACCGGATAAAATCTACACTGCCAGCCCGCGTGACATTCACGTTTTCTTGTTGAGAAGTCATAGTGTACGGGCCACAGGTACGCCATGTAAACAAACGTCAGAAGGGCCCCAGACGCTGCTGGCAGCTTGAGTGCATGAAGCGAAGAGACCAGCATGCACAGAGAGGAGGCATTTCAAGCAGACCGTGAAGTGCAATTACCCAACCTACGGCGACCGACGTGCGACTCTGAGTGAAGCTTGGGCACTTAGCGATTGGCAGCCGACGAAGATCACAGTGCTCCATCGAAATATAATAACATACTAACCATGTCCGGTATAGGCGAGTCGCGTACCGAGCTGCTGAACTGGCTCAACGATCTGTTGAGGCTGGACTACAGGAAGGTCGAGGAGTGCGGGACCGGCGCAGCATATTGCCAGATCATGGACTCTATATACTGTGACGTGCCCATGCACCGCGTGAGGTTTGACGCTACCGCAGAGTACGAGTTCCAGACAAACTACAAGATTTTGCAGAGCTGCATGGCAAAGCATCGCATCGAGAAGACGGTGTACGTCGAGAAACTCATACGGTGCCGGTTCCAGGATAACCTCGAGTTTCTGCAGTGGATCAAGAAGTTCTGGATGCAAAACAAGGATGAGACTCCGTACGATCCGGAAGCGAGACGGAAATACCGCGTAGCGTCAGGCAGCAACCCGGGAATAAATGTCACGAAGCGAAGGACCAGTGGCTCGTTGGGCGCACCAAGCATGGCGTCGGGTTACACAGGCCTATCGTCGCGATCTACTCTCTCCGGCTCTCGCAAGACCTCGAGCGAGCAGTTGCATAACCTCCAAGCTGAACTGACGGGGGCTAACGGAAGAATCGCCACACTGGATAAAGAATTGCAAAACTACAAAGAGGCAACGGCAATAATAGAGCGCGAGCGGGACTTTTACTTTGGAAAACTAAGGGATATCGAAATTTTGGCCCAGTCTACCCAGGATCTGATCAAGGAGGGTGTGTATAGTAACCAAACAGGTGAGCTCTCGAAGTTTTTGAGTAAGGTACAACAGATACTGTACGCAACAGAGGATGGTTTTGAGGTTGAAGAGGATAATATTTCGGAAAAGATCGGCGTCGAGAGTCGACATCGCTATCCTAGCAACGAATACCAGACGGCCGAGACTAATGGTTTCCTCAGTCAGTACAAGAACAGTAACGTTGCAACCAATCTAATCATTGACGAGGAAACGTTTTGAACTTGCAGGATGAGGAAAGCAGTTTCTCAAGATAAGAGTTGTGATTTTCATTGAATATTGTGCGGTTTACTCTTCCTATATGTACTCTTTATTTGGTCATTGAATTGAAGAATGTAATTTATATACGTATATAAAAATTCCTTTATTTCGTTGCAGTTTGGGAATCCTGTCCACTGATGGTATATTTACATGGATAGAAAGTGAATTTATACTTCTCTTGAATGAGACCCTTCGGACTTAATTCTCGAGACCTCGTATTCACAGTTAAATATGCTGTGCAGTCGCTGTTTTAAATATACAGGTAACAAGCCATTTGCAACTGTTAACTGGTAGCAGGTAGACTATCGGTATTATTCTTGTTTTTTGGGTCCAGATATTTCTCGAACGCTTCGTTTTTCTCCGGAAATGGTCTTGGGCCCAATATGTTTATCATATCTTCTCGCGTAATAGCCTCCTTGGCCAGCAAAGCCTTCGCAACCTTATCAACCTTCTCAATGTTATCGGTAAGAAGTTTAGTACATTTAGCATGGGCATCATCCACAATTCGCTTCACCTCCAAGTCGATATTTCTGGCTGTCTTTTCACTGAAAGGTTTGTTTACTTTGAAAGCCTCGTCGTTTTGGTCATACGAAAGATATCCAATCTTACGAGACATACCTAGGGATTTAACCATAGCATCAGCCATTTGTGTTACCTTCTTGAAGTCGTCGTGTGCTCCACTTGTCACATATGGGAAGTGAAGCTCTTCAGAAACACGACCTCCCAATGCCATGATCATTCTGTGCTGGAATTGCTCTTCACTGACCAAATATTGATCAGGAGGTAAATACTGAGCATATCCGAGAGCACCCTGGCCACGAGGTATAATACTTACTTTCAAAAGAGGGTCGGCGTACTGAAGGTACCAACCACAGATTGCATGCCCAGCTTCGTGGTAGGCAACCGTTTTCTTCTCTTCAGGAGATAGAACCCTAGATTTCTTCTCTAAGCCGGCTATAACTCTTTCGATTGCTTGCTCAAAGTGACGCAGTTCCACATGTTTGTCATCATGCCTTGCAGCGATAAGGGCAGCCTCGTTACAGGCATTTGCGATATCAGCACCCGCAAACCCTGGAGTTAATGCTGCCAGTTTGCCTGCTAGCAGTTCGCGGTCTGCAGGGGTCTTACAATATTCCTCGGCTAGGTTCAATCTTTTCAGGTGGACGAGGTAAATGGCTTTCCTTCCTTCCACATCGGGGGCGTCGATTTGTATATGTCTGTCAAACCGACCTGGTCTCATCAAGGCTGGATCCAAGACATCTGGTCTGTTAGTACCCGCAAGAACAACAACTTGATCACTGGTACTGAATCCATCCATTTCGACAAGAAGTTGATTTAGTGTGGCCTCTCTTTCATCATTAGCACCGCCCATGGCACCGCCTTTGCCTCTTTCTTTGCCGATGGCATCTATCTCATCAACAAAGATGATCGAAGGCGCCATGCTTCTAGCTTGTTCAAATAAATCACGAACTCTTGATGCACCAACACCGACAAACATTTCGACAAATTCTGAACCAGAGACGGATAAAAAGGGGACCCCAGCCTCTCCAGCCGTGGCCTTTGCAAGCAGTGTCTTACCGGTACCAGGTGGTCCGGACAGAATGGCACCTCTAGGAATCTTGGCACCCAAGGCTGTATATTTGTCTGGATTCTTCAAGAAATGAACGAACTCCATTATTTCTTGCTTCGCTTCATTACAACCAGCGACATCTTTGAACGAAACTTTGATATCAGTTTCTTTATTGAAAAGTTTGGCCTTTGATTTTCCAACACCAAACATACCACTGAGTGGGCCACCTCCGCCAGAACCCCCACCAGCACCACTCATCTTTTTTGTGATGAAGTATAATCCACCCAGGAGAATAACTGTTGGGATGAACGGGAAAAGATACTGCATTAGTGAAGCCCTGTCCACATATGTTATTGGAATTCGATCCTCCTGTGCTATTTTCAATTTATCTTGTATCTCCTCCATTTCCTCTTCGAATATATCAGTGGAGCCTATTGTAAATGCCACTACGGGAGGCTGTTTACCTCCAAATAATCCCTTAACGCTTTGGGAGCCATTATTCTGTTCTAAAAGTTCAGCCTCCACAAGAAACTTATTCACCACAAATAATCTCTTCACCAAGCCCTTTTCAAGATACTTTGTTTTGAATTCTTGAAATGTCAGTGCTTGAGATTCTGCATCGTCGCTAGAAGACGGTGACGTTAGCAAAGTAAACAGAAACGTGAACCCTATCGTCATATAGATTGTCTTCATAAATTCCTTTGATTTGAAATAATCTGTCAATGATTTGAACTCCTCATTTTCATTTGACTTTTTAGGGTCCTTTTTGTTTTGGCCTTTTGAAGTGTCCTCATCTCTGGAGTCCTTTTTTTGTTGTTTAAACGACCTTGTGAGTTGGAATTGTTGTCTTGGCAAACAATGAAACGATCTCTGCGCAACAGTGGGTCCCTGCAGTTTCAGTAGGTAACTCGTTGAACAGGCTTTGGGTGCATGTGTTAGATTTCGTATTATTGAATGTGGGAAGCTTGCTCTTAAGATGTTTCTCTGTAATAGCAAACTCCTGTTTAAAAGTTTGTTCGAGATCATCTTCATTCTATTTCTAGAGCAAATAGTAGCTCTGGTGTGAATCTTCTCCGCCCAAGCTCTTCGGCGCACGTTGTTTTATAGCATTCGCAACGTGATGCTCTGTAATCTAACTACGCCCTTTTGCCACTATCAATTAAGTCTCGATTTACTGGATTGTTTGATCAGATCGTCAATACGTATAAAGTGATATAATACGTAGTAGTACCATCCCAATAACAGAAAAAGGCCTGGATAAAATGATTTTACATGAAAAGTGAGCACATTATCCAAAACCGACATCGATTTGTGAATTGAATCCTCTTGGTTTATTATTTGCAGAGGAATACTGGCAATTCTAAGCTTAAATTGTCTTTGTAGGCTTAGCTCTCTTCGAGATTTCGTCTGTCTTATACTGAACAAAGAAGAGTGGAGTCAGTCCCCAGGCAAATATATTTCAAATAAACTGTTGAACTCCACTTTTCAAGCCACTTTCAAGACAAATATAACATTTGGGAGCTAAATTAGTCTCCACTACATACTGCTTGCCTCTCTTTTATTCTCTGGGCACATCCCAAGACCTCGTGTAACTACCTATCTAGTAAGAGCAAATCTAGTAAAATATAAGTACGGACTCCGCTCTCTGACAATAGTTAGAACGGATGCAAACACATGGGCTATAGTTCTCGGAACGGAATGATCTAGATGCGTGTCAACCCGCTTTATTGTGCAAGTAAACATATCAATAATGCCGATCAAAATAGCAGTGCAATCAAGAGCCAAGCAGGCATGGCATCCTCGATTGTAAAACCTTTGCTAAGAGCCCTACATTCTCATTCGCCCCACCATGAATGACACATTTTTCTATGCCTTCCGATGGTAGTTACGGATAGGCCAAAGCGTAATGGACACTCTAGTGAATCTACAGCTCTTTGTGTTTTAGTATTAAGATTTACATTGTTCACTTGTTTGAATACAAGTCATTCTCTATTGTTTAAGATTGCTACACCCGAAAGGCAGCAATTCGCGCACGGTAAAATCATAAATGACTGTTACATAAAGTTTCACCTCTAGCACTTTCTCTTAGATGTAACGAACCAGCGGAACTGTTGTCGAGAAGGCGCATTGGCTCTGTGCTGGTCGACCTGTGAAACCCCAATTTTGAATAACGTGCACAGGTTCTGAGAACAATTCGGTACACAAAGCTTGGCTACGCACATTGCGTCCATTGTTTTCTCTAGCTACCTATATTGTAGAGAGTTTCAGCCGTAATCTGCTCAGTCAAAGATCCAAAGAACTTTGGCGGGCTTTCGGCATTGTTTGGTCCAAGAAGATGGTTCAAACACTCTTGTACAGAGATTGGAACATGAGTTTCAGAATAAGCCACGTTGTGTTTCTAGTGACAACAAGGTGCTTTGCTCCTTTTGCTATTGTTTGGTGGACAGCCAGGCTGTACAGAACGAGCGGAGCATAGAAAATAACATTTGGGGACAAGGAGTTTAGTATTACGAGACTGATCCACACCAGTTGAAGTTTGTTGAGCACTTCCTTTAACTGCGATTTTGAGAAACGCTCATGATTAAAAAAGGTTTTGATAGTGAGCCTCTTCGAGCGAGGAATCTTCCAGATGTAGTCTGAGCCATGAACTAGAGACATACACCGCTAACACAAAGCTCAAAAAGCACGAGATTTTTCCGAAATGCGTTGCCTTTTAGGTTTTATGGTGCGTCTGTTTCATGGGAAACCTTGAGCTCCCCAGATGCTCCTGTCGTCTTCTTGCCGGAGTCTGCACAAGACTTGGCCGACTAAAAATCTTCGAAACCCAGCCATAAGAAACATTCGTATCATTACAGTCTAAATAAAGGAGAAGCCGGTAAAAAGTATTGTTAACGGGACGACGGTAATCACGGTTGTTCCGCTCAATTCAATTCAATACCTTTTTGAGTATCGAATTTTTCCTCATAGAAATGTTTTTGCTGTAAAGAACAAAAGAATTAAAGCCAGGACACAAAATTCTTTTCGCACTACGCCGACTTCTTCCAAGAGCAGTAATCTGAAAACGATCGATTTCCCAGTTTTGTAAGGACTTTTATGAACATTTTTTTTTTTAATTATATAGAGCATGTCTATGTACAAATACTCCCGAGAAGTATTTATTGTCCTAAGACACAGGCCCAGGACTTTTCAAGAATAATGTCGGTACTTCCGTATCAACTGCCAAAAAAAGTAATAAAATAGTTAAAATTTAGCTTGTGAACTGTCCATGCTTTTCTAGCTTTTGTACATATCCTTCTACCTCCCTTTCCAATCCCCTTTAAATATACCCGTTTACCAACCACCCGTACAATCCGTGGAAGACTGGTACAATAGAAACATACTTCCCAAATTCCCGACAACAGATCCTAACAATGGCAGTTCCGAGACAATACACGCGTAAACAACAGCTTTATGGAAACAGACTAAACCATTATTAATGGTGACGTTTAGAACGATTCAGGTATGCCCGCGTAGAAAACAGATATGCATTCGGCAAAACTTACTCTATACAAGGCCATTTGCTTTTTCTCAACTCTCTTTGTTCTTAGAGGCGTCAGTTCCTTCATTATGGTCAGAGAAAAAATGGGCTACTCGAAAGATTTCGGGGGAGAGCTGGAGGCACACTCACAGTACTCATACAGGGCTTTTTTGACTAGTGGGTTTCTGGTCTATTTTCGCAGGACCTAATTCCGTCCCCAAGTTAGAAACTTCTTAGGGAAATCTAGGGCACTGCTGTATTCCTGTTTGTACTAAGAGTACTTAGGAAGGGTAGAGGTATATATAAAGCCTAGCAGAGGATCGTTTTCCTTACTTGTGTTCTACTGAATATTTAGGGAAACAGTCGAACGTATAGAAAGGACGGAAAAAATAAAGTGACAAGCAGAGAGTTTTCCAAGGATATTTGTCGACTTGTCTTTGAATTCTCTAACCCCTCGGTCTGACACACGACTTTAGTTATATATACTCTTCACGAAAGGCTAACTACCTGAGACACAGGACAGGCATATATATAGAGTACGGACTCTAATTCAAGGAACGCACACACACGTTCAAGGTCAAGATCACGCCATCATATACATATACTCACACTTCAACTGCAGACGCACACTCATACTCAATCATATAGAGAGCCTCTCCGTCTAATTTCCAGCATATCAGGACAGAAGACAGATTTGAATCGGAACAGGTAGCCATATACTTAGTTAGAATTCCAAACAACTAAAGTTCAGCCAAAGTATTATCCAGGACTCTAATATTCGAATACTATTGCGGCAGATAGGATTTGTGAGAGCTTTAATTCAACTTTCAGTTAATCGCAACTTATACACTAACCATGCAAGTTCAGACACAGAGTCACGTGAGTCTGCCCTCTATCAGAACGTTGCTCTCGGAGTTGGGAGAGGACTCCTACGAGTTGCCAACCAGATCACAAGTCTCAATGCCAATGGCTCATGCAGTATCTGTGATGCCTAACGGAACACCTATGACACCTGGATTTCACCATGTGCCCTCTGTTCCTAACATGCATCAATCTGGGTCTGCTCAGTCGTTGAGCAGTGGTTGGAACAGCTACGTTATGAAACATGAGGATTCTCCTATGATTACAAGTCCGGGCCTGCAATTTCAAACACCATCATCCTACAATGTAAATACACCTGGGATGATGCCTGTTAGCAGCTATAGACCGGGCCCAATGAATGTAGGTTATCAGTCATCGCAGTCTACCATGGACTTCAGCCATACGTCGCCATCGTTGTCGATGTCCTCATCTTCGGATAGTTTAAATGGCAGACGTCAGAATATAAACTTGTTGCTACAAGCTACGGAAAAGCCCAGTGGTATGGGTTCGTTAGGTCCAAGATCTATCAGTATGAGTCCAAAGCTGGGACAGGGTGTGATAGATAAACAAAGGAGGGATAGTAGCAGTGGTTCTAACAGTAGCAGTGTTGCAAACAGTCGTAGGAATAGTGTGAATGGAGCTGCCAATAAATGTCGCTGCAGAAATTACACAGATGCTGGACATCATATTCCAAGACCCAGAAATGCATTTATTTTATTCAGGCAGCATCTTCATCACTCGCTATTTCCTAAAGATAAGGAGTTGCTGACGTCGCAAGGCTCTTTCAAGACGAACTCGCAGGTATCTAGAGAGATAGGTCAGAGATGGCGGTCGCTGCCTGCGGAGGAAAAGAAGTACTGGCAGAAATTGGCATTGGAGGAAAAGGAGCTACATAGACAGAAGTATCCTGATTACAAATATATTCCCAGGAAACTTGAAACGGTAGTGGTGGGTGACGAGGACGAGCATGGCAGCAAGAGGATTGTCAAAAGACAGCGTGAGCTTTGTGACTACTGCCAGGCAAAACAAAGAAAAAAGCAAGCCCAATTGTAATATGATTTCGAAAAATATTGGTTCAATTATTATAATTCAACAGTTTTGTTGTTACATTTGAGCTCTAATATAGATATATTTAATATACGGGGGTTCCCAGGGAAACCTCTAAGCATCACAGCGGCGGATAGGGTTAGCGTTTTTATTTGTATTTTACGTACGTTTAATGATTTTTTTGCACATTTTTTATTGAAAATGAATCGAGGGGCTAGCACATGGTTTAAAAGGCATCTTTAGCGAAGTAGGCCTTATTCTTGTGCGTTAGCCGTTTGCATATGACTGTATGTGACCTTGCGTTAGTGCACCTTGAATTGATCCAGTCAAAAAAGCTGTAACGGAGGATGAAAGCTTGCAGTGAGTTGTACCAGAGAAGACTCAATGAATTATGGCATTGATCCGAAGCTCTTCCTCTCTGATAAGACGTGCTTTGCCATGTCCAAGAGATCATTTCTTAAAGTCACGTGTTTTGCAGGATTGTCTTCACTAAGTTAACTGAAAGTTTATCACAAGTCGTAGAATTCCAACCATTGACGACTAGGTAAGAGGATACAGAAAGACAGGGCAATTGTACTTGATCCTTTTTTGTGGAATCTGGTTAAAGATGCTATTAAGGAATATAAGGTATTTTTCTACCGTGGGTCGGCGTTTACAGCATTACGACGAGTCCCTGCTAGCCAAGTATTACTCCAAAGAACTGCTTAAATCCATAAACCTCGCTCAAGAGGTCATCCCAAAGAATACGGCATTTAAAGTATCACACAATGTGGAATTTGCTCCACCTTATTTGGATGATTTCAGTAAGATTCACAGTTACTGGGACTATAAGCCTGGAATGCCCAACATCCATGCACAAGAAGAAGACATGGCCAGAAATCCAATATATGACTGGTCATCCCCACAGCAACCATTGCCTGGGTCAGGTAGAGTACTCCCTCCTGGAGTTTCAGCACCTTCAGAACAGGCGCGTTCCTCCAAAACTCTGGATGTTGCTCGCGGCCTGAACAAACAGACTGGAATGGATATAAACTATATCACTAGAAAGCTAACCATGAGACCGTTGATAATGAAGCGGGTTTCAAATCAGACAGGAAAGGGTAAGATCGCATCTTTCTACGCTTTGGTTGTTGTCGGAGACCGCAATGGTATGGTTGGTCTTGGAGAGGGCAAGTCGAGAGATGAAATGTCAAAAGCAGTCTCCAAAGCTCATTGGGATGCCGTTCGGAATCTCAAAGAAATACCTCGCTATGAGAATAGAACTATTTATGGTGATATTGACTACAAATTCCACGGGGTAAAGTTGCATTTACGGTCGGCAAAACCTGGTTTTGGGTTGCGAGTGAATCACGTTATATTTGAGATTTGTGAGTGTGCTGGTATTAAGGATTTGAGTGGTAAAGTCTACAAGTCAAGAAACCAGATGAATATTGCTAAGGGTACTTTAGAAGCGCTAATTACGGCCCAGAAAACTCTGGAGGAGATTGCTCTCGGTAGAGGAAAGAAGATAGTAGATGTCAGGAAAGTGTACTATTCAAGTTAGTCTACCTGAAACTGAATTTTCTTGCCATGGTTTTTTTCTTTGACAACCGCCCCATTTTTTCTTAAGAACATTCTAAATCTCCCGTTCCGTTCTCTTCCATTCCTCTGCTCAGCTGTCGTTGACAGTACTGTCCGTAGAGCAGTTTCTGTTGCTGGCGATAGTGCAAACTCCAGTTGGCTCTATTTTGTCTGTGGAAATTTATAGATCTGGGGGCCGTCTATGCCGTGCTTGCAACGCCGAAGAGCATGAAATTTTGATTGGTGTTTAGGTGATCATAATACGCGAAGGTCAACGACCGCAAATTAATTTTAAAACCGAGGTAATCCAGAACATGCATGACACTGATAAAGTAAAAACAAAGGCTAAAACAGCAAATTTCCAGAATATGAGTCAAAATGCGACTCCAAGCGACTTTTGCCGTCTGTTCTGCAAGCTTTGTGTATGTGGCGTCCGCAGCGCAGACCAGCCAAGACTATTAGCTGAACCAATGACAGACTACGCTTTCCATGTAAATAGCCCTTTAAAAGCAGTAAATAGCGATCAATTTGATGTTGTCCTCGAGACAGTTGCATGTTTCAGGAACCTTTAGGAACTTTTGGGAAGTTACCGTTCGGAGTTAGCTATAGAAGAACTCCTGGCTGAAAGACTTCGCAGAGGCCCCTTATTGTTTCCGATAAGACCATCGAACGAGGACAGGAGTCTTGTGCGTTGGTATGAGGACATGGATATAGTGCCTGTTCCTTCAAGTGTTGTAACAGAAGGCGAGCAGCTGCACGTTCGGCGAGGACTTGCAACCCAGGAGTTAAGTTTCGGTACCCGAGCTCCACTGTTCCACTTTAACACAGCGTCGAGGCGCCGATTTGGCCAGATTCGTGCCTCGCAGGTTAATGCAGCCCATTATCCTTTGCACTATTGTGAGCTTATGCAGCGTCTTGCAAGAGGCGGTCTGTGGACCAATAATAACCAGAGCATATGTTTGCAGCACAGGGAATTCTTGCTGTAGGCTGTGGTCTAATAAACCCTCAAATCAGGAGCTTTGCTCAGCTCCTCTGGGAGAAATGTAGGCAGCAGGACAGACGCTGCTGGTGTTAACCCTCACGGAAAGGAGATGACCTGAGATCGGAAACTAACGGAAGGCTTGCCGCATATTCCCTTAAGAAAGGATTTCCTAAAGGTGTTCTTACATGCGATCAGAAGACATTGTATGTACTCTTAGCTTTTGCGTATTTGTCTATATCTGCCTCATTGTTGATATTTGTCTTAGCACTTTGTCTCACAGTGCCTATCTAATGAGCCACGCAGGGAAATCGTTGCAACCTATCACGAGGCATTCTCAGAGGACACTGCCGGCTTTGCAGCAGGCCACCTGGGACGGAAAGGCTTTGCGAGGTCTCGCAACAGTGGCCTAGTTAGGCAGATATTCGACCCAACGCGCTGCCCTCGGTGTCCGTCCCATCCCATTGATGACTCGCGCCGTTTTCATAAATGGCAGCGACGCGGATAATCCTGGCGGGGTCCGCACAATTGAGTATCGCCAGAGTTTTGGACGGATATGGCCCTTCCTTACATGAGGCAGCTTAGGTCTACTGTTCAGAGTGTTCTGCTTCTGCTTTTTTGTCCAGAAGATGCCGGTTCGGGCGCTGCCGGATCATTTGTTCATATGTGGACCCGTTGGCCCAGCACGTTCAACGCAGCGATTGCGTTCCACCATGCCCGCAGCCTGCCATAGGAAATACAACAAGCGGCCACGATCAAAAGCTTCCAAAAGGGTGGTTGGAAGGCCTGATTTACTAGGGTGCGTGGGATAGTAGACCGCGGGACGCTAGTACGGGTTTTAGAGGCTGTTCTTCCTCTTCCTACGATGCAATAAGCCTTCCAGCTCGGCAGATCCGTCTCAAACGGCACTGGCTTCACCCTTTGTACCTGTGCATTCTTTTGTGAGAACAATCAGTAGTCTGCGTGTGAGTGCGCAGAATGAGGGGCCAATAAATGTCCTGATATATTCTCTGGGCACATCGACCGATGCGGAAGTGATTGCGAAAGGTTTTCGGTTCTTTACGATCGCCCCCCCCCCCAGAGCTTCGCGTTCTGCCCTCCGACGGAACACCGAGGGCAACAGGCCTGCAGTGCGAAAAACCAGCAAATGCGGTAAAAAGAATGGGTAGTGAAAACATGGCAAGAGATCTTTGAGGGACGTAAAAGAAACTCGGTCTTTTAAGACACTATTCAGCCTGGCACAAACACACGCAGCGACCTGCTCCTTTCGGTGTTCGGAACCATCTTCTGGGCATCGTTTCACGTAGTTTTCCCGTTTTAGGAGATTCGCGCGACCAATGGAAATGCTTGAAGAATTCTTTAGTCAGTGGTGTTCGGGCAAACTTTTCAGCTGCATGAGTCCTGCTTTTGCCCAGCAATGCGCTCACGATTGTGCTAAGAGGACAGGCCTGCATTCACTCAAACAGAGACACACCAAGGCCGTGGGGAGCAGCAGGATGCGCCAATTTTCTAGTGATGTTCCAAGATACGATCACAGAGTGTGTATACCTTCAGATCGCAAGCGCAAGTGTTCGTTTGTCCCAACCAGCTGGGTTCATCCAATGGAAATGTGTCTGTTAGTAACGTGACGGAGGCGGTACGAGGACATGGTGCCCTCTAGCAACAAGTCGCGACAAAATTTTTCAAATGGTATTATTAGCTGATGAGTTGCAGGAAAAATTTCGGCGAAACGCAGATTCGGGACATACAACAGTGGTGGTCGACGCTGATGTCAATGTTACGTCTCCCCATGATGAACGCATCAAAAGGCACGACGGCGGTGGAAAGGTTCCATTTTTTGGGTGGCGGACCAGTCTGACGGGGCGTTAAGGGAGGCTCCCAGTTCGCCGACGATCGCCGTCAAACGAAGGGTCGCAAACGGGCCCTGGTCTCCCGAAGAAATTAGTAAACGTTAGTAAATCCAGTGACGTCTGGAGGAGCTGCAAGACCCTGTCAGGAGGCAAAAAAGAGATGCGCAAGCCCGGAATCGAACCGGGGGCCCAACGATGGCAACGTTGGATTTTACCACTAAACCACTTGCGCTCGTAATTTGTTGAAATGTTGCAGAATAGACCGGTGTTAAGACAAGAACTTAAGAATGTCGTATCTCGCCGGGCGGGAATGAAAGACCAGCGATTGATAAGCGATGTTGTTTAACGAGCGATATATACATACATATATAAAGGAGGGTTTTAGC
>JANIWU010000163.1:0-13350 GCA_030705145.1 Hagleromyces aurorensis | reverse complement strand
CTATTCAGATACTGGTTTATATAGTAATTATTCTCGACGTTGCGTCTATGCCTGCACCGTATGGTGTGATCTTTGATCAAACCATCACGTGAGATATTCGGGCTGAATATCTACATATGGATCGTTAATGTTAAACAGTTATTTGGTACATATTAACCGCTATTACTGTAGTTTTCCTAAAATTTCTGTTCAAAACGATTATTATATATTATTACATGCATTAATTTTAGTTTAGGTACCAAAACTCTTTTTTTGGTATAATTAATATCTTGGGAGAGTGTTTTTACACATCAAACAACATCCAGTGATATCTGAATGATACTTTAATTTCTGGTGGTATCACTCACATCCCTTTCATCGAGACAACTCTAAAAAATCTACCAGAACTCAGATTTGAGGTGCAGGCCCTAATATATTCCTACACTTCAAAAAGAATCTCATCATATTGTGACAAAAAACTACTGTTTGATAGGTACGGCTCACTTACTCATGCCATTACAGAGAAACGCTCTGCATTCCTCGACAACACAGAGGCCTTAATACTGCTCCTAAGGTGACACAGAAGATTGGCAACATTCTGATCAGATCCATATAAAAGTAGCTTTTTCCTTCCTTCAGGTCATTAGATTTTGTAAAATATATGAAATCACTTTTGAGCTTACCGACTATTGTATTCCTGAAAATGGCTTAGAGTGAGGAGACCATGACCTCACGTACAAGAACGCACAATCCTTATATAATAAAAATTCCCTTGTTTGCTTTCCCTAAGGCATTCACTCTGTTTATAACAAAATATAGAAATTTTGTTTGGTACTGCTGTCATAAGGAATGACTTTGGCCCTTCGTAATATTTAGCAGTTTTCAGTCGTTCAAAACTTTTCATTTTCTCGACAAAAGAAGGTATCAAAATGCAAAAAACAGACAAACTTATTTTCCCATGAATAAACAGTCGAGTGAGATTGTCTTGCCCTGTTCGTGTTTTATAACTTTTTCAAGTAATATTTTTACCGCCAGCTCAGGAAAGAGAAAAGTGCCCAAAAAACATAAAAAAAAGTGGTTCATTGCTCCTGAACACTTCAATTATCAGTTTCTGGAAAACTAACAACAGAAATTCAATTACCACCAAACTATATTCAGAACAATATTTTAAAAAAGAGGCTCTTCTTGTTCCTAGGTTTAACAGTCCTTGGTCATCCAGGGAAATTGAGCTCCATTTCCCTATATTCTCCATATTAATAAAAATAGTCACCACTGGATTCGCGAATCCATCCTGTATCTAAAAATATGGTTCAGAGTTTGTTCTATAATATTTTCCTGGTGATATGATCTTTCTTGAATTTCCTGCTGCTTCAAATATATCCTTCAATTTCTTTTGTGCCTACTCATTGTTATGCATGTTCCCCTAGTAAGAAGTTAAAATTTCTACTGGGGTTAAAAAACATACATCGTAAACAGATATGTGTTTATGCTAGGTTTTATTCGACACTTGGGTAATGCAAAAGTTTCTTAATGCATTTCAAGATGTTTGCATATTTTAAAAAGAGGTCAGGTTCTATTCAAAATATTTTTGGTCCGTAATAATAATTTAACATTTTTATATTTACCATCACATATTACTTTTATGGATGGAGGCATTCATATTTGTGCAATTACGTATTGTTTAATTATCAATGTATTCATCTTATTTTTCGAAAGTTGATCTTGTATAACCTGTAGCACGATCTAACTCCTACCATTTCATTTAAAATGCTGAGTGGAAAATAAACCATTAAGTACATACACCAGGTATAATAATGTAACGGCCATGTTTTTGAAAATAATTTTACAATCTTATCTCTTCTCATAAGATGGAGGTTTTAAAATCTTTTATTGCTGATTATGCATAGACATTGACATGGAAGGTAAGGACGAGTTCAAATTGGATAAAGGGGGGATTAAATTCATATTGTTAAGATTCAAGTTAATATTTCTGCCATTATTTGAGCCATTGCCAGACCCATGTGTTTGTGCTGTGTTTGTATGTGTTGAAGTATTTTGCGAATTGGGGTTGCTTACGTTCGAAATATTAGCCATGCTCCCACTGAGATTAGCACCCATATTTCCTGAAAGACTTCCCGAGAGAGTACCAGTGTTTGACGGACCTGCCGGCATTACGATAACACCAGGATTGGTTAGTTGAATGGTTGATATTATATTTTGAATTATTTGTTCTTGTTCCTGGATCTTTTTGTCACAAGATACAAGCTGATTCCGAAGAGACTCTACTTGGTCTTGTAAACTACCAATTAAGCCGTATAATGCTTGGTTCATAACCTCTACCGATTGTGATTGATTTTGCTGAGGATACTGACCTGGCCAGGCTGTCAGTTGCTGCTGTAATGCATGTGTAGTCCCCGATGTAGCGTTAAGGGCTGATGCAGATGAAACCAAGGGAGCCTGGGTTCGTATAGCTGTGCCTGATATTCCTTCCATTAATGTAGTCTGTGATCGTAAGACAATATTTCCATTACAGAAGCTAAAGGTGTTTTTAATTTCTAATAGCAAGTAACGTGCTTCCGACATACCATCACTAGTAAACTCCTTCTTAGTGTTATATTGGATATACTCATCAATTTTTGAAGCTTTGGAATATAATACTTTAAACCTATCATGACATTGCCTAGAGTTGCGCTCATAACCATACTGTTCACGCAAAAGTTGGGAAATTTTTATCCAAAAATTCTTCATAGGCTTGAAATACTCCACATATGTTAATAAGTGTGCGTTGCCAAGCAATACACGCAAAAATGCGAAGTCTTCAAGTTCTTTCCATTTCTTTCTTGTTTGTTCTACTGCCCCTGATACATTCCCCATCGACTGGCTTGTTCCTGAGTTTACACTCCCTGATTGAATATTACTATTGTTATTTCGATCTCGGGAGCTTACAGTATTGAGATTACCAGTTACGTTCAAACCTGTCGAACTTAAACTTGTATTGCTCATTCCAGAAGAACCAGAAGATCGCCTTGGGCTATCCGAACCTCCTGGAGTGTTTTTCAAAGGACACTGCATTTTAAGTCAACCTGGCGGTTTATTTTACCATTTATCACGGCGGTCAGTTTTACCTCCTAGTATAGTCTCTGCTAATATATACTAGGCGAGTCGCCCAAACCCATACCCACGGAACATAGTATATTACCTCCAATTCTTGTTGAATGGTAAAAACCAGACTCACTCACTCTTTTTGTCCTTAACACTTTTCTTAGTGCAAGCTCAGTATATACCGTAGAGGAAAAAAATAAATAAAACATTAGGAGACTGAGAATCTCAGAAGTTGATGACATTTGGAATATCGTAACGTCGCGTACACGTAAAGAAAACCCGTCTGAAGTAAAAAAGTAATTAAATATGCCTAGCCCACCCCTTAGCCTATGAGGATCTTTGTGTTCGATGCTTAGAAACTTAGAAGTCGTCAGTTTCGAAAATCTATTATAATGTCCATTCACCCCATTGTCCAATAACAATTGAACTACCGGATTGTCCCTTATTTTAGAAGGAAAAAGAATCTCGAACAAAGAAACCATTTTTATCTAAACCAGATCCAAGAACCAACCATAATATGCAAATAGCAATTATCAATGCCACTGATGTGTACTAATGCTTCTCTGAAATATATAAAAAAAGGTTCCACTACAATACATGCAGATCTAATTCCATTGCCTATTACCATGCATGCTTACATAAGCATGCGTTGCGGAGTTCAGTAAGAGCTCGCTTACCCCTTGATGTTTATCTAATCACTTCGAAAAACAAAAAATTCATATAATTTCAATCAAGTCTTGGTGAAAAAGCTATACTTTAACACGCTGTAGAAAAGGGTTTTTGGCTGTATTATACCAAGCTTTCCCATATCAACGGGTTTTTTCACGGTCAAAAGAATGGTCAAGAAAAGTGAAAACGCCCTGCTGCTTCTTTTCAGTAAATAGAAGGTGAACTGAGGAGCTATTGAACATCGAAACACTTTGCGGAAAAGTGACCTGCATTGGATTGTTACGCTATCTTTAGTTCATAAAACAAAAGAATCTATTAAAGAGGAGAATTACAACAAAGGTAGAGTTGGGTGTACATTTGCATTTTTAAAATCCGATCTGGCAAGTACAGATATTATTTTATTGTCAAATATACCCACCGAGATAAAAAGCAGAGAAGACTGGGTAAATGAAGAGTAAAAATAACAACTTTTCTTATGAACACGTGAAAACTATTGTGAGCTTTAAGTTTAAAGAACCGTATTCAACCCCTTATCTTAGACTACGAACTATTTTTCTTTCGTTTGAGATTCATTGTTAAAGTACCGTAGCAGTATCAGATCTAAAATAAAATTTTATGATAAAGATTTCGGTATTATTTAGCGAGAGGAAAAAAGGCAACATTTCGCCATTTTCATCTCCCACTTTAAATTTCTACCCTCTCGAGTGAATGGGAAGAAGAGGCTTTGAATAATATCACAATGGTCGAAACAATGAAGGCGAAGGTTCGGATGTTGCTAAAATACGAGGTACATGTGCAAATTCGTGCCTCACTCACATCCGTACACGAAAATCTCTTTAGATCACGGGCGGTATTGTGTCTCTTGTTCTCTAGGTCCCGGGGGTATTTGGTAACTAGCAATATATGCGAATCTTGAATAGGCATAAGAATGAAGTATTTATTACCAAAATTACAAAAATGCCGTTGTTGTTCAGCAAATGCAATTCAGTTCTTTCTTACGTTTTTCCTTTGACAAGCCACAGAGAATGGGCTTTGCAGCGATGCCTACATCAGTTAGAATTATCTTCCTTGCAGGCAACTGTCCCCTGAAACAGGATATGTTGAACAGAAGTTATCAAACACTCAATACGAAAGATGAGAATGCTTTCGTATATTAGTTATTTAGCTACTTCCTGGCTTTACTTGTGCTGATTTTAATTACTGATAGTCCAATAGGACTATCCCTCCGATAAACAAAAGAGGGAAACAGAAAGATAATGGTTTTCTCTTTTTGGTCGTTACTGTCATATCTCGGGATTTCAAAAATGGTTGCATGGATCCAAAATGCAAGAGTCTATTCGGAACTTTTCTTGGCCGTGTTGCCCGATTTTTGATTAATGCTCAGCCGAAAACGGCTGCTTCTGAGAGTGAGATTGATTAAGAAATAAGAAAACAAAAATGTCCCAGATAAATCGGAATGTGCGAATATATTCGCGAATGAGAATTTTTGACAAAAATTTAACTGACATTCAGGTAAGATAGAGGGTTATCTATGCTGAAATGATATTTTGAAAGTAAGGATTCCACAATAAGCTTAGCAAATGACAAAGGTCTACTTAACTTCAAGAAAGAAGCTTAATGTTAAAAAGGTTCCAATGTATGTTATCTGATTGGCCAATTGCCCTTGCAACAAATAAAGCGATTGTATTAGGCATTTTTAAATCTGAATGATAACATTTGCATAGGTGTGTCTCTGTACTAACCCAAGGTAATAAAAATTACTAAGAAAACCAACATTTGCAACCTCCTACGATGGTTATTTAATACTAAGAAGAGGACGTATTATCCAATAGAAAGAGCTTTAATATTTTCATTAGCTGAGTAATAGTTGCACTAAATTCCTTGAGGTATTGCTCATTAGAGCGTGCATTCTCAAATCATTAAATCCTTGACAGCTGACCATTCTTAACGTAACGCTAGCTTTATATCAAGTACGTGTCAGATGTTCTGAAAAAGCGGGACCGCCTTTCAGATTTTTAATCTTTAAAACCTTCATGAGACTCTGAACTGCGAATAATCAAGACTAGTTGAGGGGTTGAGTTGGGAGAGCTTTCTTTAAGAACCAAAGTTTTTTTATCACCACCAAAACTGACTTTGAGAATACGAGACTAAGTGCCGTTAAAGGAACTGAAACTCAACTATATTCAATCTAGAAGGTAATTATTCGATCAGTATGGAAGTCACAATTTGAGTGCGTAGCCCTTAGTTCCCTGCAAAGTGGTGGTTTTTCAGACTCTTAATATTATACTTAATGGAGACTTCACACAAGTCAGATAATAGCATTAAATGGCAATTGTGGTCACAAGTTTAAATTACCGTGGCAGATTGAATTTTGGAATTAACCCAAATACATTCAGAAGGGGTTTTAATCTGTTTCACCAGTCCCACCAGTAGTAAATGTTGCATAGCATGCATGGTGGGTACCAAGAGTAAGTTACAATTCTATCCAAATCGCATAATTTTCTTCTGTAGTATAATAAAGTATTTTAGCAAACTCATTATTAAAATTCGATAGTTAGCTTCTGATATCAGTTCTTTGGCCCTCTATTTTTTTACTGGCTACTATTTTATAAACGGAAGGTGTTTAGAATTGAGGAGATTTTAATTCTGAAAATCTTCAAAAACCCATATTCCCGATCCTTGTAAGAAAAAGGAGAAAACAAGTTATACACCCTCAGTCATATGATATTTATGTCATTATATCCATCTAGAATTTGGTTCGACTAATGCCGTTTTCTGTCAATTATCAAGTATTGTGCAGGCAGAATAGAGACAACTTAAGATCCTACCTACTAACGTGCTCCCAAAGAAAGACATGAATTATTGAAATAGGACCGATACTTGTTTACTGGATAACGCGATGCCAGTAATACTGACAAACTCACTATTAAAAGTACCTTTTTTTGGCTAGCCTTTCCGAAAACCTAACAACATGGTTATAGCCAAATTCATATCCAGATAACCGTTTGTATGGAATCAGACTTCACCAATAAAAAATGTTTTTATAGAAAAGATTCAATAAGTTTAAACTTAAAACAATATTTGGATAAGAAAATTTCATCCATTTTGAGTAATAATTTTGGTTCCAAATTGTCTCCATAACGTGAAGTTTAACTGTGGTAGATTATTCATATTTTTATGGTTCTTCAAAGGAGAGAAAGATCACTGTCGAAATATACTCCGATTCTGAAATGAACAAATTCTACACTCCATATTTTTCAGCTCTGCATATTGGGGAAGGAAAGAGGAGGATAGAATGAGATACCTTGACGCTATACCTCGATACTGAAAAAAATTCGTTAGCTTATCAATACAAGAAAACAAAGAGATCATAAATAGATCCACGAATTTTTATTTCCAATAAAACTGATTCAATGTAATCATTTAATAATATTGCAATAATTGAACCATAGGAGCATTTCAGAAGTTATTAACAGGGTCCCGCGTTGCCCAGACTTTATGGGATAATGAGAAAAAATGAAGTGCAATCCAAGAGGTAATTTTCAAGACTAGGTGTGGCATATTCAATATATTCTGTAATTGCTGATAAGATTAACCCTGAATGGGTATATCAAAAGACAGATCTTTACTGCCAAATAAAAAATGCCCGGCGATCTATTTGTGTGAGAATTAATAGACCACCTTACAAGAGAAAATTTCGTCGTCAACTTTTAATTTCAGGACCGCGTAAAGATGAGAATCGAACGGGCAAATATTGGTATAAATGTTTTTGGTGTGAGATCATTCTGATCGTAGCTCATCTAACTGACAAATATAAAGTATATTACTATTAAACCACAGTGTTGTATTCCCGATACTTTAATGAAAAAGCATAAACTCGAAATACGGAAGTAAATAACAAAATTTCACCAAAGGTAGCACAAACAAAAATTTTGAATTCCTTAATCTAAAGATAGTAACTCGGGACAAACTCTATATGTTGTTACAATTGGATTCACCCTGTACCATATTTTAAAAAGGCTTTACATGAACCAACGTTAAGAGTATTAAGACATTGTACCTCGTGTCCAATACAATTTGTGATGAAAAGCTCTTTACTTCTGACAGAAGTAGGCTTATCAATTGGTTTGACTTGCGAATAATTCCTTCAAAATGACAGCTGAATAAAACAAGTACTTTCTTTCCGAAAACTACATTTTAAGTCATGGTTAAAAATACACATCAATACATTTACTATCATCACTGAACTCTGTTGGAAATTGAATGATGTAACCAAGTTATTGACCAAAAGGTATTAACTATTGACTAGTAGCAATTACATGATCACACATCTACATCACAATTGGAGATAACGGGCTTGTTTTTTATGATAATCTCACTCTAAGGTTTCTTGTTTCGAACCGTATTCCCAATGAAGTGATGGCTATTACTGATGCCATTGTTTGCTTACCAAATCTCGCCTATTAACCAGAAATGGTAATAGCAAAAGAATGAAAGGCACGTGCCTACAAACATACTCAAAGTCAATGGTTAAAATAGAAAAGTTGACATGCTCGTTTTATGGACAAACAAATATCCTATATGAAAAGCATTCCAAATATAATTTCTTTGCCTTTCAATGGAATTTGAAAATTATTAGAGAGGGCTTGCCGTAAATCATACGTTTCATGAAGCCAGCAGTTATCAAGTTAATGGGAAAGGCTTCAACTTAATTTATGCAGTACGAAGTAACGCGACTTATTTCTATTTTTTATTTTTTTTTTTTTGAGGTCCATCGTTTTGATTGAGCAGAAGCTCTCCGTATTTTTTCTTACTATTTTGTCCTCTATTTTAAAGATTGAAGACTATACAGCACAATTAGAACAGCATGGAACGAAAATGAATGCACTCAATAATGACCAATTTTTAGCATTTAACATATTCAATGGTGGATATTTAGAACAGTTTTTAGAAGGAAATTTACCTTGGTCTGGACAATTATTGGATGGTTCTGAAATTCGATAATTGCGTAAATGAGAATATGCAGGCGTGAATACATGTACTGATGTTAAAACTCCTGAACAGCTTTCATTGCATTTCAGTCCAACAACCAGTTGTCCTTTTCTATAATAGGATGATTTTCCATGAAAAATGAAAATGTGCTTTATCAAAAGAGGAAAAAAGTGTTGAATGGAGACCCAATCAATATTTTTTACTCCAATGAAAACAACACTAAATGTCAAACATCCTGATAATAGGGTGGAATTAGCTATATTTGAGAAAGTGAAGATGTATTGAATTAATTCTTTCGCATAATATCCTATTTTCTGTTTCCTCTACTTGTGAATTTTTTAATTTTATTCCAAATACCAGATAGCCTCTTTTCCAATTCTTAACCAACTTGGTAATTTTACACATATCAGTATTCTTAAAGTGTAATGGGTGTTTGCAAACTAAAAAATCTACATAATATATTGTTTTTAAACGAGGCCCGAAATTTCACTACTTTTCGAATAAATTAAAGAATAGTTTCCTGATGTTTTATAACTTCAAGCATAGTTATAGTTTCTGTTGGATATGTGCTAAATTATGAACAAGTTGAGCTATTTCCCAGGCAGCGTCCAAATTTTGTGCACCCCACTACTGCAAGTTTCTCTCTTCAACATTTAATAATGAAGAGAATACCTTTCACAGAAAACTATATGGGAATTTTATTAAACATCAATTAACATCTCTTTTTTTCTGTACGTTACTCTAGTTCTGCGATCTCGACATACTTCATCGATTTCTAAATTTCCCTTTTGAGTAAAGTAAATGAATGTTCAGGCTGCCGTTAGAAAGCTGAAAAATTTAGACGCGTGTTGAAAACTAAGATCTTTAATTCAAAACTGATAAACTGTAAAAGGCTAAACTCTACCTTAGAAGTACGCTTCCAAAACCAACAAAGATCTCAGTTGTACGGACGGTAATATGAGTGCCACTTTACCATCAATTCAATTAAATGTTGACTACTCTAACCTCACATCACAAATCAATGACTTCCTTCTCCATTACAAGGATGATCTAATGAACAGAGGCACGACGGCGGAAGATGGCCATATGGACTTAGACGATGGCGGTGACGAAGAAGACACAATAGGAAAAGGACCCAAGTATATACATTTACTGCAAAAAGTTGCAAATAGAGACTTGGATACACTCCACATCGAACTGGATGACATCTACAGATATCAGAACGAAAAATTCCTAGAGGGCAGCGGTTTCAACACTGACCTTTTAACAACGATCCAAGAGAACACAAGCCATTTTCTAGACTTGTTTGCCCGTTCAATGGATACTTTGATGCCAGCGCCAACCAAAGAAATTAACTACAAGGACGACGTTTTGGATGTGATCTTGAACCAGAGAAGGCTCAGAAACGAAAGAATGATGACGGATAGAACTAACGAGATTAGAAATGAAAATCTCGTTGACACATCACTTGCATCCATGACGGATGCCGTTAGGGAGGTTGCCGAGGAAGAGGCAGAACTCTTTCCTTCAAACTTAACCAGGCGCTACCACTTGTACTTCAAACCACTCTCACATAACATCGCTTACAGAGCGAACTCCAAGAAATCATTGCAATCAAGGGCTCTATCGGTGAGACAGATAAAAGGTGACTATTTGGGTAACCTGATAACAGTCAGAGGCATCATCACACGTGTGTCAGACGTGAAACCATCGGTCATGGTTGTGGCCTACACTTGCGACCAATGTGGATACGAAGTATTCCAAGAGGTGAAATCTAGGACGTTTACTCCGTTGGTGGAGTGTACCTCAAGGGAATGTGCACAAAATCAAACAAAAGGCCACCTTTTCATGAGCACAAGAGCCTCGAAGTTTAGTGCATTTCAGGAGTGCAGAATTCAAGAATTGTCACAGCAGGTTCCTGTGGGTCACATACCCAGATCGCTCACAATTCATATTAATGGATCACTTGTCAGAAATCTTTCTCCAGGTGATATTGTTGATGTCTCGGGCATATATTTGCCGGCACCTTACACTGGATTCAAAGCTTTAAAAGCAGGTCTTTTAACAGAAACGTTCCTGGAAGCACAGTATATTCGTCAGCACAAGAAAAAATTTGCAGCCTTCAAACTGACCACGGATGTCGAAGACCGTGTTTCTCAGGTTATTTCAGAGGGGAATGTCTATGAACGTTTGGCAAAGTCAATTGCACCAGAAATCTATGGCAATCTAGACGTCAAAAAGGCACTACTACTGCTTCTTGTAGGCGGTGTCGACAAGAAGGTTGGTGATGGTATGAAAATTAGAGGTGATATTAATATATGTCTCATGGGTGATCCAGGTGTGGCCAAGTCTCAATTATTGAAGGCAGTTTGTCAAATATCGCCCAGAGGTGTCTATACAACTGGTAAAGGTTCATCTGGTGTCGGTTTGACTGCAGCTGTCATGAGAGATCCTGTCACTGACGAGATGATTTTGGAAGGTGGTGCGCTGGTGCTCGCAGATAACGGTATCTGCTGTATCGATGAATTCGACAAAATGGACGAAAGTGATCGTACAGTCATTCATGAAGTCATGGAGCAGCAAACCATCTCCATCTCCAAGGCTGGTATAAACACAACGCTGAACTCTAGAACATCCGTTTTGGCAGCGGCGAACCCTGTCTACGGTAGGTATAACCCAAGATTGTCTCCGCTGGACAATATCAACCTGCCGGCGGCACTTTTGTCGAGATTCGACGTACTGTTTTTGTTGCTAGATAACCCAAATATGGACGATGATCTTAGACTGGCCGAGCACGTCGCGTACGTGCACATGCACAACAGACAGCCCGATTTGAACTTCGAGCCCATCTCTCCAAACTTAATGAGAGAATTCATTGCGTTTGCCAAGACCAAGAGGCCAATCATGAGTGAGGAAGTGAACGAACATGTTGTGCAGGCGTACATCAGGCTAAGACAGGACTCGAAGCGGGAGATGGACTCCAAGTTTTCTTTTGGCCAGGCTACGCCCAGAACACTGCTGGCCATTGTCAGGTTATCCCAGGCGCTTGCCAAACTACGTCTAGCCGATACCGTGGAGATGTTTGACGTTGAGGAAGCTCTTCGGTTGATCAAAGTTTCCAAGGAGTCGTTGTACCAGGACGACCGCAAAACGCATGAGGACGAGAACCCCACCACGAAGATCTTCACAATTATCAAGAAAATGGCTCAGGACTCCGGTCCGGAGTACCGGAAGGCTCTGCCTTACGAAAGTGTTGTCAAGATCGTCCGCTCTAGGGGCTTCACGATGCTACAACTGAACAACTGTATACAGGAGTACGACTACCTGAATGTCTGGCATCTAATAAACGAAGGCACCATCCTGAAGTTTGTGGATGACGGCACAATGGACCCGGCCTCTCAGGAGTCTGTGAGCACCGAAGGACGGTCTCCGGCCCTGCACGAGCCTGTGGCGGACAACGACACAGAGATGGGAGGTTACGAAGACTAAACTAAATAATTGTACTATACTTAACGAAAGAGAGAGACAGGAACTAAGCTAGCTGTTTTGATGAGGCGGTTTAGCCGCCTCATCCGAAGCCTCGGCTACTTTATGCCCGTCTGGCTGGAGCAGAGCCGTACCATTGCCGAGATGCGCACTCTACGTATTGTTACGCGCCAAAAACTTTATTACCCGGCCTATCAACATCGGTTTCCGTTTCTCGGTCCAATGAAAGCCCAGCAAGTTTTATGCATGCCGTTTTTCCCCCGGACAATTCCGCGCAGTTTATCAAGGGTCATACATTTCAAGCCGGCGTAGACATGCAATATATATAAGTAGCCATACGAGAGAGCCGTAGATACAATTACTGTAAGTCAAAGCTGCTCAATTGCTTGCAAACAACTGAAGCATTCTACATTGACACTGGGCTTGAACACCTGTGCCATTGATCCCGTAGTTTCACAAATCACCACATTTTCTGCCATGCTATCAAGAGTCGCCAGGCGTGCGTTTTCCAGCTCCTGTGTGAACCCATACAAGGTCACTGTTCTCGGTGCCGGCGGTGGTATCGGTCAGCCACTTTCCCTGCTGTTGAAGCTTAACCACAAGGTCACTGACTTGAGACTGTACGATCTGCGCGGCGCCAAGGGTGTCGCCGCGGACCTGTCGCACATCCCTACGAATTCCGTCGTCAAGGGCTTCACCCCAGACGACGCCGACGGTCTAAAGGCCGCTTTGAAGGACACAGACCTAGTTTTGATCCCTGCAGGTGTTCCAAGAAAGCCAGGCATGACCCGTGATGACCTGTTCGCAATCAACGCTGGTATCGTTCGCGACCTCGCAGCCGCTACAGCAGAAGCCGCTCCAAACGCCGCCGTGTTGGTCATTTCCAACCCTGTCAACTCCACAGTTCCAATTGTCGCCGAGGTTTTGAAGCAGAAGGGTGTCTACAACCCCAAGAAGCTGTTCGGAGTCACCACTCTGGTCGTCATCAGAGCCTCGATGTTCATTTCCGAAGTGCAGTGCACTAACCCAACGACATAGAAAGTCACCGTTGTCGGTGGTCACTCGGGCATCACCATCGACACATTGATCTCGCAGACCACGGCCTCGCTGATGGCAGCTGAC
>JANIWU010000162.1:0-13725 GCA_030705145.1 Hagleromyces aurorensis | reverse complement strand
ATATAGCCGTTGTTATATTATTAAGATTGTTTAACCCAGAAACGTTATACAATATTTCCTGTTGTATGTCAACTGGATAGTAGGTATCAATAATGTATAGTGGATGCCTTGAAGTATAATTATGAATATTACTCAAAGCTAGAAGTGTCTGTATTAATCTAAGTGTTACTTAATTAATTAATTACTTGTTGTCTTCTCTTTTATCCCAGTATACTTCATACATGGGATAAATAGCGTCCTTATATATCACTCAGAATCTCATAAGGCACTATTAATGATGAATGACGCTACGCCTCATTCATTTCTTATTTCCTCGTTCAACAGATCTCATTGGTTAGTGTTATCTGATAAGATTCGTCAGTTCTTCTGCGAAGTCGGCACGGCGCTTATTATTGATGCGTGACTATAAATGTTGAGCATCCTGGCTTAAGCCATTCTGACTTCCAACATTGTTTTTAAAAAGTAAGACTGTGAAGCTTGCTAATAACTGTCACGAGAAAATTTTTTGTAGATAATTGCCGGGGCAGGATATCAGTTTAGTGCTCTCGATTTTCTTATTCAGTAAACTCACTGTAGTGTAATGAATTTTTAATATATGTGATTGACCATTGTTCATAAATGGGCAAGCATGTCGAGCATAAATTGAAAGACTCAACTCTTCATATGGCAAATACAGGAATAAGCAAGCAATCTGCCATTGTCAGGTATGTTCCTCAGAAGATCCCATTCTTGACGTGTTGTATGACATATCTTCTAATCCAACTTGATGTTGAGTAAGAGCAATAATCAATATCATCATAGATAATCTATGTCATAGATAATCTATGAACCATTGCGTGCTAATTTTTACTTTAGCTTATTTCTTCATAAGAACAGACCTGGCATTAATATGGCTCTTTTTTTTTGGTATTGGTTATTATTAGTGGTATTATAGCTTCGTGTCCATCATCTGTAATTTTAGTTAAAATTGAGAAAATACCATTTTAAAATATTAACATCGACACAGTATTAATATTGCTGCTCTGAGTGGCTGCTAATGTATGACATCAAAAATTAAAATAGAAGATATTTCTTAGACTGGCCAATAAATATTACCTGTTGTGAATTTGTTTCTTACTCTTTGTTTGCGGTATCGAGTCGTTGAACCAGGTATGTCTGTATCTGGATACATTTTTATTAGTTGCTTCATCGCGACACACAATTGAAGATACTCATTTTAGAAACATATTTTTGTAAAACAAGCAAAACTACATTCATACCTTGTGGAAAATAATATGAAAGCCATTAAAAAACCCGTAAAAACCATTATCGGTAGTTTTGAGGTGCTGATATCTTTTTTTCAAATGTCGTGTTTTAGAATCTCTTAAATGATATTGCCGCATACATATATGTCCATAAATATTTGAATTGCAAACACTTTGAAGTCTTTAGTGTTTCTTGCTTTTCGTTTTATATTCTTTTGTCATGATAAGTATCTAAATATTTTAGTGTCTTCAGCATATACTATCTTCCACCAAGTATTGGATCTTCTCGTGAAAACCAAAGGTGTGAAGTTTTGATTTTATGAACGAAAACCTTTTCCAAGTGTTTGCTTCATTCATGTAATATTTTACACATTTTGTTGCAGCACACCAAGTGTAAAATAAAGTCATGGAATCTTTCCCAATTGGCATCTATCTGTTTCCGTCACCATATTGCTACCTATAGTGGTGTCTGACTTAAAAAGTAAGATGTTCAGGACGATCCTGCATGTCTATACTAATATAGCTGTCTTTGAAATCGTTTTCTAAAATTATAACCGTCAGTATCTTCTCTGCCATTTAAGCGGTTTCCGTCTCTCTTGCTATATTTTTAAAACGTTACAAGGTAAGTTGCGATGCCCAATTAAGAGTGTCCGTGATTTGAAATGTTCAAAAATGCTCAGCAGGTATTAACTAATTCGTTCTGAAAGAGGTGCCTAACAGAAACAAACGAATACCAGACAGAGAATTCGCAATATTCACGATGCTTTCGAGGAAACGTACCTAATATTCGTTTTTAGGTGAAAATCATCCTTCACAAGTACAAGGAAAACGTATAGCTTTGCAATCCTTGTCGAGAAAAAACAGTAACATTTACTTTGTATCACACGCAATTTTATGAAAAGTCCCCGAAGTTCAATGGTCTTTCAATATTCTTCCAGGAATCGGTTACTCTTTTCGTCAATTTGCCACCTATGGGCGGTCTAAAAAGAATATTATTTTTTATCACGATTTTCTAATTTTGCTAATTACTAATTAACCTGCTAGTACTTTCAAGTGGCGAGTATTATATATTGACACTTTAAAAAAGAGAATAAACGTTAAGATCACAACCCAATCTTGAGTCAATAGGAGCTACAAACCATAGTCGATATTACCAATGAAGTCAGGTTCAACTTGGCGTTGCTCACTTTGCAAATCTCCGGGCGGATTTGGTCCGATATCGTACTATTATGATTTCACGCAATGTTTTATCGATGGTGTCATATTGAATTTGACAGCTTTGCTAATGCTTATCGTCGGTACCAACCAATTGATAAAGTTATGGAGGAGACCAGAACAAGGATATAAATACCGGAGGAACTGGCTAATTTTGTCCAGAATGTGTCTTGTTTTGCTTGAAATTATATTCGTTTCACTGGCTTGTGTCTTCCTTCCCTCTAAAAAACAGGATTTCACTGTAAATACCCAATATGCTCTAACATTACTGTCACTATTTGACGTTGCAATCCTACATTGGGTAGAATATCAGAAAAGTAGGGTATCCAATTCTGTGGTATTATTTTACTGGTTATTTCAGACTGTGGGTAACCTGGCCAAAACTGTCAATTTTTTAATAAGGCATCATTACGAAGGGAATTGGCCGTCTGGTCATCGAGTATTCATCTTTACGCTTTTTCAAACTATAACTTCATTTAGTATTATGCTGCTAGAAGCACTCCCAAGAAAGCCAATAAAGCCTTATCATGAGTTACAAGAACGCCTATCCAGAAGAAAAGCGAACCCCTATGATACGGCAAATATATTCTCCAAAATCTTCTTTTCTTGGATGACTGACATGATGAGAACTGGGTATCAAAAATTTCTAGTTGAAACAGACTTATACAAGCTACCTGAAAGTTTTGGTAGCGCAGAATTGTCAGAAAAGTTTGAGAGAAATTGGCAGTATGAATTAAAACACAAATCCAAACCATCACTAACTTGGGCTATGTGCGTCACATTTGGGTTTCCAATGCTTCTTGGTGCACTTTATAAGATTGTGTTTGACATCCTTGCATTCTCTCAACCACAACTGTTAAGAATCTTAATCAAGTTCGTGACACAGTATACAGAAGAACAAAATGGTGGTAGCGGTGAAGTAAACGTATTAGGGAGGGTAGTTCCAAAATACCCTATAATCAGAGGCTTCATGCTTTCAATCGGAATGTTTTTGGTGAGTTTTACTCAAACATCCATCTTACACCAGTATTTTTTGAAATCATTCAACACTGGTATGAATATCAAAAGTGCATTGACCTCTGTTATTTATCAAAAAGCTCTTGTTTTATCGAACGAAGCCGCAGATATGGCTTCAACGGGTGATATTGTCAATTTAATGAGCGTTGATGTTCAAAGATTGCAAGACCTAACACCATACTCAAACTTGATATGGTCTGGTCCTTTTCAAATTATACTTTGTTTGATATCACTTTATAAACTACTCGGACACTCGATGTGGGTAGGTGTTGTAATTTTGGTGGTCATGATGCCGCTTAACTCTTTGCTCATGAGAATACAGAAAAAGCTACAGAAAGTCCAGATGAAAAACAAAGATGAAAGAACCAGAGTGATAAGTGAAATTTTGAATAATATCAAGTCTTTGAAATTGTATGCTTGGGAATCTCCTTACACAGCAAAATTAGAAAATGTAAGGAATAATAAAGAATTGAAAAATCTCACTAAAATGGGCTGTTACATGGCTTTTACCAGCTTTCAGTTTAATGTTGTTCCTTTCCTTGTTTCATGCTCGACATTTGCCGTTTTTGTTTACACAGAAGATAAACCCTTAACTACTGATCTAGTATTCCCTGCACTTACTTTATTCAACTTATTAGCTTTCCCTCTCCAAGTTGTCCCAAATGTATTGACTTCTTTCATTGAAGCGGCTGTTTCTGTAACAAGATTGTACTCCTTTTTAACCAATGAAGAACTTCAAGTAGATGCTGTACAGCATTTGCCCAAGCAGACCAATACCGGAGATATTACTATAAATATTGGAGACAATGCCACGTTTCTGTGGAAACGAAAGCCAGAGTATAAAGTGGCTTTGAAGAATATCAACTTCACAGCAAAGAAAGGCGAATTAGCTTGTATTGTTGGAAAGGTTGGAAGTGGTAAAAGTGCCATCATACAGAGTATATTAGGTGATTTATTCAGAGTAAAGGGATTTGCCACGGTTCACGGGAATGTTGCTTATGTTTGCCAAGTACCATGGATAATGAACGGGACAGTGAAGGAGAATATATTATTTGGTCACAAATATGAAGCAGAATTTTACGAGAAAACGATCAAAGCGTGCGCTTTAACTATTGATTTAAATATCCTGCCTGATGGCGATAAGACTCTAGTCGGCGAAAAAGGTATATCACTATCAGGTGGTCAAAAAGCGAGATTATCACTAGCAAGAGCAGTTTATGCTAGAGCGGACGTATACTTATTAGATGATCCATTGGCTGCTGTCGATGAACACGTTGCTAAACATTTGGTGGAACATGTTTTAGGACCAAATGGTCTTCTAAAGACAAAGACTAAAGTTCTTGCAACAAACAAAATTTCTGCTTTATCTATTGCGGATACTGTAACTCTAATGGACAATGGTGAAATTATTCAACAAGGAACATATGAAGCTATCTCAAGTGATACTGATAGTCCGTTAGCAAAATTAGTTTCCGAATTTGGTAGAAAGAGAAACAAATCAAGTGACAACCTCGAGTCTTCGAAAAGCTCAGAAAGAGAAGGAACTGTACCTTTAGAAGATGAATTAAAAGAGCTTCAAAAACTAGACGATATGGACTATGACCCTACAACACATAGTTTGAGAAGAGCTAGCGATGCGACTCTGCGCAGCATCGATTTTGATGATGAGGAAAACAACTCCAGAAAAGAACATCGTGAACAAGGTAAAGTTAGATGGAGTATATATTGGGAATATGCCAAGGCCTGTAACATCAGAAATGTTTTCATTTTTCTCTTTTTCATTGTGCTATCCATGTTTCTTTCTGTGATGGGTAATGTATGGTTAAAACATTGGTCAGAAGTGAACACAAAGTATGGAGCCAATCCTAACGCATCCAAATATTTGTTGATTTACTTTGGTTTAGGTGTTGGCTCAGCTTTTTCGACTTTGATACAGACGATTATTCTTTGGGTATTCTGTACGATAAGAGGGTCTAAATATTTACACTCAATTATGGTACGCTCTGTTCTAAGAGCACCAATGGTATTTTTTGAAACTACTCCTATCGGTCGTATTTTGAACAGATTTTCAAATGATATTTACAAAGTGGATGAATTACTCGGCAGAACATTCTCACAGTTTTTCACCAATGCTGTAAAAGTTTCTTTCACAATTATAGTCATCTGCATCACAACTTGGCAGTTTATTTTTATTATTGTACCACTTGGCGTTTTTTATATATATTACCAACAATATTATTTGAGAACCTCAAGGGAACTTCGTCGTTTGGATTCGGTAACAAGATCCCCTATATATGCTCATTTCCAAGAAACTTTAGGAGGACTTTCAACTATCAGAGGTTACGCGCAACAAAAGAGATTTGTACACATTAATCAGGCCCGTATTGACAATAATATGAGCGCATTCTATCCCTCTGTAAATGCAAATCGTTGGTTAGCTTTCAGATTGGAATTTATTGGTACGATCATTATTTTTGGAGCCGCTGTTCTTTCCATGTTCAGACTTGAAAGTGGCACTTTAACCCCAGGTATGATTGGTTTATCATTGAGTTATGCTCTACAAATAACACAGTCGTTAAACTGGATAGTTAGAATGACTGTTGAAGTTGAGACGAATATTGTTTCTGTTGAAAGGATCAAAGAATACGTTAATTTAAAAAGCGAAGCCCCTCTCATTGTTGAAAAAGAGAGACCGCAGGAAAGTTGGCCTCAGGAAGGTGCTATCAGATTTGAGCATTACTCGACACGTTACAGACCCGAATTAGATTTGGTTCTAAAAGACATAAACTTGGATATCAAACCTCAAGAAAAAATCGGCATTGTTGGTAGAACTGGAAGTGGAAAGTCGACTTTAACGATGGCACTTTTCAGAATTATTGAAGCTAGCTCAGGAAAAATTGTTATTGATAATGTCGAAGTCGGTAAAATTGGTCTTTACGATTTGAGACATAAACTTTCTATTATTCCACAAGATTCTCAAGTTTTTGAAGGGACTGTGCGGGAGAATATTGATCCCGTGAATGAACATTCAGATGAAGAAATTTGGAGAGTCTTAGAGCTTTCCCATTTGAAGGAACATGTCCAAAATATGAGTGCAGATGGTCTAGACACGCTACTAACTGAAGGAGGTGGTAATTTAAGTGTTGGACAAAGGCAGTTAATTTGTTTGGCAAGAGCTTTGCTGGTTCCTTCAAAGGTATTAGTTTTAGATGAAGCAACTGCGGCAGTGGATGTCATAACCGATAAGGTGATTCAGGAAACCATACGTTCTGCCTTCAAGGATAGAACCATTTTGACAATTGCCCATAGAATGAATACAATTATGGACAGTGACCGAATTATAGTTTTGGATAACGGACATGTGGCAGAGTTTGACACTCCGGAGATGCTTTTAAAAAATGACAAGTCCTTGTTTTATTCATTATGTGAAGAGGCGGGCTTAACTTCTTCAGACAAAAGGTGAACTACTTGACGATGACTGACTACATATAGATCAATTTGGTAATGGGAAACAAACCTTTCATATGGCAACCTGGTGTGTTAACTAGATATTCAATATGAGCGGTGCACAAGGGATCTATTAATTTATAGACATCACGACCTCAATGTTGGACCCGAAAAATTTGCTTTGACATTGGTGTTTATTTATATATATACTTACGGAACAACTGTAATATTAGAGAATTCGGATATAAAGATTAAGTGTATATGCATCGTAAAGAAAGTCATTTAGAATTGTCTGAATAGAATTAAAATACATTTATTGTTGGAATTCGTTGGCGTACTGCACTGCTTGGTGACCGTAGTTCGCAATTGCATCCTGTGTACCTCTTGGAAGAGACGTTGGTGCAGCTATCGAATTAGATGTATTAGTATCTTGTTTAGAACGTGATGGTTCCTGATTTCCATTTTGTGCCTGTGCTAGAGCAGCAGCTTGAGCGGCAGCAGCAGTTGCAGCCGCAACCTGATCGTCAAATGTTGCATTGGTATCAATTTGACCGTCAGTTCCGCCAATCTTATGAAAATCCAAAATCTCAGAATACATCATGACTCTCCAAGTATCAACTGGCAAATCTGCATCATTAAAATTCCAATCAAATTTAGCATCTGCAACAGGTTCATCAGTTGGATCATGATAAGGTGCAAGATAAGGATGGGCCAACGCATCTGCAGCAGTGACTCTTTTCTTGGGGTCGAAGACCAATGTTTTTTTCAAGAGATCAACAGCATCGGGCTCAACCGTTTTAAATCTCTCTTGGAACGGAACTGGATCTCTATGTGGCAAAGATGTAACAAATTTTAGAGTATTCTCAGAACAGATGGTGTTAATCACATCTTCAGGAGGGGAGCCCAATAAGTCAGTGATAATTGAAAACTGATGTACGTGATCTTTACCGGGGAATAATGGTTTACCTTCTATCATTTCTGCAAAAATGCAGCCAGCTGACCAAATATCAACTTCCACGTCGTACTTCTGCCAGGTAAGCATGATTTCTGGAGCTCTATAGTATCTTGTAGAGACATATCCTGTCATCTGAGGATCCTGGATCCTTGCCAGACCAAAATCACAAATTTTCAAGTCACAGTTTTCATTTATCAGAATATTACTTGGTTTTAGATCTCTATGGATAACACCCGCAGAGTGGACATACTTTAGACCTCTTAGAATTTGATATAAGAAATATTGAACAAACTGCTTCTCGAGGGGCCTGGTTTGTAGAAGACGATGTAAGTCTGTGCCTTGCAACTCGGTCACAAAATATATGTCTTCTAATGGTGACAAGAAAATATCTTGTAAACAAATGAGATTTTCATGCCTTAGGTGTTTTAGTAATTTCAGCTCTCTGTAGGTTCTCTTGGCCAACACTGCGGTGGAAAAAGGCTTCATTATTTTTTTGATTGCAACAGGTTGACCAGTCAATGTGTCTGTTGCTGAGCAAACCAGCCCAAATGCGCCCATACCTACTGGGTTCAGCGCAGTGTACCTATTAGTAATCTCAAAAACGGTACCAAATATTTGAGTTCTAATGAATTCTTCATGCGTTGCCATGGTTGTTGAATTTGCTGTATAGAATGTTGTAGAAGTACCAAATTCTTTGACAAGAACTGGTGTATGTGACAAGGTTCCTCAACTTGCGTTTGCAGCCAGCAGTGTCTGATTTTGTCAAAAGGACACTATCTGTTGATATTTTATCTCTTCAAATTGTCAGAAGCAATATATCAATTTAGGCTGTAAATAGCCATTACGATCGTATAAAAGAAGACCTTTCCGTGCATTTCCGTAGAGGGACGGCATGCTCCCGTGCCGTTATTTTCCGGGAAAATTCCTTTTCTAAACTAATTGCGATGTATGGGGGTGGGGAGTTCATTTTTGCCAAGGCCATGTGACAGAATCTCGCATATTTAGGCCCTAGATTGTTCTGGCTGGGATGTGAAAGCACAGAACTAATCTGGATAGAGAAGGTTCAAGAGCAATTACGATCAGTGTTTTGCCACTAAGATCAAACATAGCTATCTAAATTTCTTTAATCTTCTTATTACTCTTTTTGTAAGTTTTTGGGTTCTCGATGCTCTATTAGAAGAGTGACTCTGGCACATGAATCATCGAAACTTATTCTCCATAATTATTTTGCACCAGAGACCTCGCAAATAGAGCAGCGTCTAACACAAAGTCCAGCCTGCCAGTCCGTAAAAATTTTCTGTCAGATGTACGCCATTGTATGTTAGTGTCAGTGTTCTGTTCAAGAGAAACGACCTAGTTTTGTAGAAGATGCCTGCATGTCATTATAATGTTAACCAAGGTTGAACATTACTGTGAAAAAGAAGTTGAAAAATAGCTTCCTGATGACGTACATGAATTTAAAGGGGGGGACAATATTTTGGATGAGGTCAAATTTTATGTTTCGAGGCCAAAAAATACCTTCAAGCAACCAATGAAATGATTTCGTCAATGCTCTTTGTTTCGGAAAGTTAAAAAACCTTTTTCATATAGTTAGTAAATGCCATTTCAAAGATTTCAAACATTCGAGCTTGAGATATTGAATCAGGTTTTCTCTGTTAACGAATGCTAAATTATTCTATACTTTCAAATTTATCATAACCAACGGATTACAGAATGTATTAATATTGTTTTCGCAATTCTTGGATTCCAGCCAATGACGTTTAACACAGAATATAACGCAGGAAGAATCCCCAGGTATTGATTTGAATAAAGAAATAATGTGTGCCGAAAAACCTGAATCAAAAAAATTGAAACAAATTTTTTTGCAAGAGGATTTGAGTAACAGTCAATATAGATATCTTCTAACATTATTTGTTGCTGTTTTAAAGTACATATCTGGACTAACGTAGGCAGAATTTATCTTCTCTTCTCTTACCCTTCTTATGTCAAACGATAGACCCGTTTTTTAATTTTGTGCTAGTTTTGATGTCATTTCTTTCCAAGAACCACCAAAATATCTTCCGGAAATACCCTAAGGCCATTATCTAGAATTCTTTCTTTAACTCTTTCCCTGAATTATGAGAAAGGTTCGGTAATATTTTATTTTCAACTTAAACAGAAACGATACTTTTACATTTGCAAATCTAAAATGCAAAACAAAACAAACTTCTTTATCTTTTATTTCCCAGGATTTTCCTTTATGATACACATTGAACTACCACTTACTTTGTCACAATCTTCATGTTAAAACAATTAGTTAAAGCGAGTTTATGAAACAGAGTAAATAATGGCAGTATCAATTTGGTATAATTAAACCTATATTCACAATTTTACATCTACTTTAGCCGCCAAGATTTTTATGATATAATTTCTTGGAAGAGATATATTTTCCATATTTTTTCCACATCAAAGCAAAGGGAGGCAAAAATATTCGTACAGGATAGTGCTCTACCTTCAGCACCACCATTTACTTCTACTCAAAAATATCCTCACTGTATACAAAGGTATTATACAATGCCAGGGTTTGAGGGCACATGTCTAACTAATGTAGATTATTACCTAGTAATGCAATGAGAGACAAACCACTTTTGAACGAATATGAACGAAGACGAGATATGTAAAGTACATAATTAATTTGATATCGTAATAATTTTCTGGTCCCCTAAAGGCCCAAAGATAATAATTGTAATGTCTGAAGTCTTGAGGAGGGGGAAAGCTCTAGCCATCTCTATAATTTTCTTGGAGCCGGGTAAGATGTTAAATATGCTAGAGACCTTCCTTTTAAGACCTGATTTACACTCAAGGCTCGAAAGCGAAAAAACGGATGATTGTAGTTTCCTGCTAGGGCGGGGCGGAACATTCTGACATTAATGTGTATTTTCACCATTGTAATATGCCTTTTTATGACCTGAACTTCTTGGCTCTAACAATTACTGAGTAACGGACCGGCTGGTCCCGATCTCTGTGCTTTGATAGTTACCCGTACAAACACTATAGGCGGCGACTAGGCGGAGATGGAGTCAATCTAGAATTTACAATGAAAATCAATCTAGGTCCAACCCCCAAATAAGCTGATTTTTCAAACTACTTAAGAGGTTAACATTCATTTATGATTACTACCAAAACACAGGATTCAAAGCCCAGGAACTTATATTGATATCATAGGGATGAGATGAACAATACACAATACAATGCTGGGTAGATGTTTTGACAAAATATAATTGAAGGAAAATCCACTTAATAATCTACGATGTGTAGAAAGAATGATTGTATTACAATATTCTATGTGAATTAATTTTGAAGACCAAGTCATTGCTCTTATGATTTGAATTTGTTGTTGTGAAGAAATCTTTGGAACAACTACGATGTAGCACAGCCGAACCCCAAATTACCTCTAATTTTAGGGTCGTTTCTTCGATTACAGATTATCAATAATTTTAAACGCTTACTGGTACTGGGCATCCAATTCAACTATAGATATGGCACACTATTACTGTTATTTCTGATCAATTTTAAAGAAAGTGTTGATTGATCTTGTTGGCTCGGCAACGTAAGTATTGGAATTCTTAATGAACAGAAGAGATGGGAATTCGAACAGAAAATTTTATCAGAACACAAATGGATCTCTCACTGAATATTACAGAAGGTACACCAACTTTACACGAACTACTGCTATTCTAAGTGCCATTCTTGTTGAATTCTTTCCCACCGTTTAATTTAAGGAAATGAATATTGTTCAGGTATTGTACATGCCATAACAACATTCAATAAAAAAAACAAAATAACCGGGTGAACTTTTAAACGGAAATTAGTAAATGCTACGATGATGGTTTAGTTTTTAATTTGGCTCACGAATCTTGCCTTCCGGAATGATGACTTTTTTGGGATGGCATATGCGAACTTCGAGAAGAATAGAATCTGGGGATCATAATCAATTCAACCAAAATCGTTAACAGACATCCGTCAAAATTACTAGAACAATGGTTGTTGGTAAACTGGAGCTTTTCCAGAATTGTCTAATATGATTAGTCGCGTTTTCAATGTTTTTTTGGATACTTCAAAGGAACTCAACCAATTCGACAAAGGCTTTTAAGATAAAATGCTTGTTTTGCTGGGTTTGCGTTGTAATCAATTGTGAATTTCGTTTTGAAAGGTGACAAATGCGAATGAAAGGTCATAATGGCCGATGACAACAATTCACAATCCGTTAACTGGCATTATGAGCCGTGTCTTGTCAGTAAACAGGCACAACTAATGACATCATGAGTATAGTTCTCTATGGCACCAAATTGAGTGTCAACAGAATGGATTGTATCCTGCCTAGAATTAGAAAAATGGAGAGGCTTAAGGAATTTTCTTCATATAAAACGATTCGCTTTATGATTCATTCAACGGTATGGTTAGCAAGCTCTTCGTCACATGGATTGAAAAAAGTGAGCCTTCACTCGTTTTATTTTGTTCTTTTGAAATGTTACTTTCGCTTTTAATAGAACTAGCCGCCTTGAGCGCAACGGCTCTTGGTTTGCCTCTTGCCTGCGTGCAGAGTCAAAACCTAGAAGACGGATTTGAGGCGATAGCCTATAAATATAAATTGAACGATGAAACAACCTACAAATCAAAAGACTTTTTAACTGGTGGTTATAGGAAGACAGGGTACATCAAAAGTGTCAGAAAGGTGACTGACCCCGCTATCGCATGGGGATACCCATGCACTGTTGGGCAGAATACACCTATATCTTGTGGATACTGGGACCACACTCCTAACCCGTTTGATGGCTACACATGTGATGGAAAAGTATGCAAAGAGAACCCAGCCAAGGATGCGGCCATAGGAACTGTTCTTGGGATCGAAACAACTCAATCCAATGTGACTTTTGCCTTTCATGGGTATTTTAAAGCTCCGGAATCGGGAACCTACTCTTTTTACGTTACTGATGCAACAGGCTTCAATGCTTTGACTGTAGGACGCCAAGTTTTACCCGTATGCTGCAGTACCGAACCTCCAAGTCAAAATCCTGATACTGTCTATAGTAAGACAGTGGAATCTGAACAATATATTCCGAGGGCCATGATGCTAAATGTGGATTTAGTCGCAGGCTTTTTCTATTCTATTGAACTAATTCACACCAATCCAAGCTTCATTTCTCATATGATCTTTGAGATACAATTTCCAAACGGCGATAGACACAAGGATTTTACAGGGTTTGTATACACACTTACAGATGGCACATTTGAGGATGATATTACATGTCCAACCTCTTCGCAAGGGCTTGTTAAGACTAGCTCTTCGAGTATAAGTAGAAGCACAGGCGAGAACTTGTCGCAGAGCAGTACAAGTGGATCTGCTGCCGTTCAACAGGAGACTTCTGGAACCACAGGTGGAACTGAGAAAGCTCCCACTGCAACAGGAACTGCCAAGCAGTCATCAGCCAGTAAGAGTGTTGCTGACCAGGGGCTAAATAATCAGTCTCCAGCTGACCAAGCTGGCCCAAAAACAGGAGCAGTTGCCGCAACGACTGAGAGTTCCACCGCCAACAAACCGTCAGTGGTGAACCCATCCAGTGCTCGTTCAAGTAGCATACCGGCATCACACGGGGCAGGTCTAATTCCATCATCGGCCACTCCATCTGGGTCGCCAACTGGGACTGGGTCGCCAACTGGGACTGGGTCGCCAACTGGGACTGGGTCGCCAACTGGGACTGGGTCGCCAACTGGGACTGGGTCGCCAACTGGGACTGGGTCGCCAACTGGGACTGGGTCGCCAACTGGGACTGGGTCGCCAACTGGGACTGGGTCGCCAACTGGGAC
>JANIWU010000161.1:0-13992 GCA_030705145.1 Hagleromyces aurorensis | reverse complement strand
AATAGAGAAGCACTCAGAGAACTATGTGTTACTCCAGGAATTCAAAATATATTTTAGTATGAGTATTAACTACTAGATATATCGTAATTCGGATAAAATTTAGTTACTTACATTACGTTTCTATGCTGTGCGCGTATGTCATGTAGAGATACCCTTGGGTAAATATCTAAATAACTTGGTGGAAAAGAGAGCTGTAAGATTGATACTGAAATTAGCTGAAACAAGAATGTGTTATACAGTTACAAGTGTAAGATATGAATTTCTTGACTCAGACTGAGTCAAAATTGGAACACTGTTCTGATTGAATAAGAGGAGTTATGAACATGTTGATCTACTTTCTTTAGGTGGATAAGCTATTTCTTTGGAAGGACGGTAATGAAGAAATTGGAACCTCATCATTCATAATTCGTGAATTTAAAGAACCTTTGAATAGCACAGACATCAAAAATAGACAGTTCTAGTCGAAATGGCATAACAGAATGATATGTGATATAATACCATTTTCTTGATATGTACAGGCTATTGAGCTAAATTGTTAGGAAACTAATTCTTGGCAATTAAGTAAATTCAAATGAAATTATGCATTCATGCTTTTAAAATACTGACCATAGAGTCTGGAATGGAAATTTTTCATTTGAAGTTGTTGGTTCTGTTTCCACAGCTTATTTGAGTTGAATTTCATTGTCCGTATTGAGTAGGTTAAGAGTTGATCTTTTAATATATATTGGTCTAGATATCTTCTTAAATTCGTCTACTCTTCTAGTTCAAGAGTAAAAGAGAAAGAATCATTAAGATTCCATAATCCCCCTTTTATATATATATAAGACATCCAGACCTGTCTTTGACTCTAATCTAGTCAAGAATGTACTTTCTCAGCTTCTCATTGGCTGGTACACTCTTGCCTGATATTCGTCAACTAAGACATGCTCTTACCTTCTTTGATCACATGTGTAGATATTCGAACCCGATATCTCACGTGCCAAAAAAGCTAGATCATCACGACTCACGAAGATAAATCACTATCAACGGGTGTCAGAAAATAGGTATAAAAGTAGAGAGTAGGAGGACCACTTAGACAACTAATGGCCACTCCAGAAGCTCAAGTTCTAATTTAGTTTATCTAACAACACTTCACCGCGCGATAACGCTAGCAGATTTTACCGAGTACCGGATAAAATCTACACATGTATCTCACGTACATTTCACGTGTGTATGAGATGTGTTAAATCTCACCTTCAACATTTTTCTGGAATGAAAAAGATGCTTTTAAGCACATACTCAAATGGGAGGTCTATCGTGGCATATTGACGCATGCAGAAGATACAATTACCTTGGAAGATTCAAGATGACAGTTCATATGATATAACAGGACACAGTTGATCAGAATTGGTCTATCTGAGCAGCAATTGGCGAAAACGATTGTCGACGCACCTTTGACGGTGAGAAAGAAAATCACGAAATGTAACGAATACATTTCAAGTGCAGTTTGGTGTATGAAGTATAAATCGACGATTAATCCACATTCGAACTAAGACAAACAGATGATATCCAGCCTACTGCTGAGGAACAATATAAAGTGAGTCTCGGGAATAATGGTGATGTACGTTAGCTAACTGAATTGTATCATGTGAACAGCTATCAAACAATTACTTGAGCTTGATTTTGGTAAATTTTGCGAATACAGACCGAAAGATATGATTAAAACAGCTTAGAAGAGTTACGTCCGAAGTTAGTGAAGGTCGCTGTTTTAAAAGCCGATTAATTGCCTGAATTTGTAGTTTACCAAATAAAAGCTTTTCATTAACCAAGAATATTTCCTTGATAACAGAGGATGAGTATATGATACTTTTGCGGTCCAACTCTGCTATCCATCATATAACAAAGGGAGCTAGATTAGAAGGGCGCTTTCACAAGTGTGTTGTTATCCTCAATTGGGAAGATCAGACCGTACCACCGTTGTTGCAATGGTTGACAAATTGCAACAAAAAAAAAGAGATTGTATTGGAAATTGAGGAATAATCTTGCGATAACATATTTATGAAGCAGTACTCACACATAACCTTCATGACTAAACAAGAGATTTAAGAGAAGAGGATCAGAAAGATTACCGAGTCATTTGCAAGAGTAGGAAAAATTTCAAGGGTCCTCCCTGATATGGATGATTTGAAAAATAACAACTCATTGAATATAAACTTGAACAGATCCCTCTAGTTGCAATTGCCGCTACACTCGAATGCTGAAGTGTTCTTTTCAATCCTTGAATAATGAGTCAGTGATAACTACATAAGGAAGTCAAGGTACATACTGTCAATTTGCTCCTGTTGCATATAATTGTCACTCAGAGGCTAAAACTCATTCCTGAAGGGCTTTTGAAACAATTTTGTGGGAATAGGTGTTATATGAAGGTTGAATCGATGAAGTGATGAAGTGATGAAGTGAGAAATACATGAATTGTTTAACACCAAATTTCCATGGCCAGATTGATACAGACCCCATTAACTAGCATGTTCCCCCGTTTCTGCAATCAGGGGGGGGTGAGAAAATAAAACCCATTAATATATTAAGCTGTCAGAATTGCTCAATCTTGTATGATGCTTAAAATGCCTTAAATATTAAAGGACAAATGTAAAAAGACAGCCTCAAATTTTTAAGGGTCAGATGTGTTAGTTAAGAAAATATAGGCACATTATGGACAATTATTTAAACAGAATACTGCAAATTTTAAGAGCATCAATTTGCTGGATAGGTTTTCTCTCACAATTCGGGACCAAAGAAGCAATCTCTGCTACTTTACAGCACCAATGTAAAAGCAATTTCACATAGAAGTTTGAAGTATTGAAAATTTGACACTTGTGGCTGTATTAGATTAACATGGGTATGAATGGATACTTCAACTAGTGTTTGATGATAGATAGAAGTGCCAAAGATATTAGAACTAGTGTGGGCTGCTATTAAACTATACAAACTCTTTGTTGAATTTACTGTTCTGCAGTTCAGCTTTTGTTCAAATGTTTACTAGTATCGTTTTATGGCAAGACTAAGACACACCTTTTGCAAATGTTGAATATATTGGCCATCTCAGGTACTGACTCTAAAGCCTTAAGAACTAAAGTAGTTGGTTGTCAGCGTAGAAATAGGCCAATGTTTGAAATACTTGCTAATAAACATTGGGTATGGACTTTATTGGAGCAACTACGTGGATGATGTCAAGTCTCTGAAAAGTTTTTGGATAGTACATTGCCAAGATCTTAAAATTGATAATCAAACTTTGAAACAGTAGTGATTAGTAAAGAAGAAGGAAGGGGAGTTTATCCAAAGATACTAGATGTAATGATGTAAAATATATGAGCCCTGTTAAAGGGAAGATCATGGACTAATTAATTTCAATTAAAGGAGGGACGATTGGACAAGATCAGGCTAATAGAGAAATTCTTGCAATACTATACATGATATACATTTTTTGCGGGGATGAACTAGCCAAGTCTAGATGCAGGAACAAAAAAGAGGCACTTAGACAGCGGCTCAAGTTTTCTTGGTGACTGTGGATTTAATTCACCAGCCAGATTAGCAATCTTGGAAAATGAGAATACCCGTTTCAACAAAGTCACGCTGCTCGTGCAGTTATAACTGAAAAGTTAAAAAATCGATATAAAAGTTTTATTCACATTTGACAGTAGTGCTTTTGACATGGCTGATAAATGAAATAACAGAACTAATGGAATATTGATGGCAATCATCCTGAGTTCATACGTATGATAGTTGAGGTGCTGCAGTTACTTAACAAGTATTAGACTGCGGATCCAAATGCTTTAGAGTGTTGAATATACGATGCTAAATCAAACTTAGATATAGTATCGAATCATGCAATTCATTCAAAACCATTAATGAATATATTGATCAGTAAAGAGCTAGATTGTTGGACTTTTTATTGATTCAAAACCATCTGCGACTCACCTATTACGAATCCACAAAATCAAGAAGAATTGAATATAATAATACATTGATTACACAAATGCATCATTTTAGACATTCCTATCCATTACTAAGGACAGAGAGTGGATGCAAAATTGATTGAGCAAGTATTTTTTACATTATACTACTATTGTTGGTATCGTTCATATCCTAATAAAAAAGATCACAACTAGGCATCATTGATGATGCAGCGAAATGAGAATATGTAACTACTCTTGTGTAGTCTCCTGTACCTAATATATTTTGGGGAGCCTTTACTACTGTGATTGAAGGCTTGATAATATTCTACTCTCTTCTAAAGGATAACGCTGAGATCAGGCTGAGGAGACATTTGAACGGTCGACAGCAGGTTGGTTACAAAGCCTCCCATGAGCACATTTGTCAAAGGAAGTTGAATAATGATAACATGGATTTTAAAAAGGACGACTGACAAAGAATCAGGACATTACTATACAATGAATTAAGGCCTATCACTTCGAGTTGGTACATGTTTAATTGCACTTTATTACCAACTCCAACACCGCTTCAACTCATAACCGATAGAGTTGCAAACCCGAACAATCGAATTCATTTTCATAATAAATGCATTAATGTTGGGACCAGGTCAGGTCATCCAGTGAACGGAACTGACTATCTATTTGAATTAAGGATTCAAAATGAACGTACTATAATAGCTTGTGGCATGATTACCTTGTAGATGATCAATTGGGAGTATAATTGTTTGAATATTCAAGATACACATTGGGGAACTTATTAGAGATTGAGATGACATTTTTGTCATCATCAGATAATTCCAATATTTTGTCACGATCTACAGTAGTTTCAGAATTTCCAGAAGTTTGATGATAATTCAAGACTGCTACTCCTTCATGGGCAAGGACAATCATATCACATACAGCGGCGATTGCTAACTTAACTCCTCCAATGAAGCAAGCTCTCGTTTTGTCATACTAGTTCATTTCTGTTGACCATACAATGGCCTGAATTAGTGCTGCACTGCACGATTCATGTCATGTCCGACTCACATTAATATAATTATTGTAAATAATGATATTGTTCCATCGATTCCCACTCGGATCCAGTTTGCACCGCATTTTTCCACCATTATTTTACGATGGTTTACAGGGGTCCTAACTATACATAGTAGGAAAAGGTTCTCGACTCCAATCAAAGCAGAAAAAGTATACTTCGTGAATACTAAACTCCAACTACATAATTTTGATTTTTTAGCAGTTTGTCCATGAGGTTCCAGACGTTTTCGGTGTCCATGTCTCTAAAGATTTTTCCTCTATAATGAATATGATATAATACCAAATCATGATTGAACTGACGTACTTCCTCGTATTTAATATGTTTTGTGTGATATGATGATACAGCTCAATCCTGGAGAACTGTCAGCCGACATTAATCGAGTAGCCCAATGACGTAAAAATAACAATGGAAGGCTTCGGTAATTCGAAGTTATCTGAACCTTACCAAGCACTCACATTTACTTTTTTAATAACAAAAAGTAATCAATTAGATTGTTGCTCAGAAAGTGTTTTCCTGGACAAATTCAACAATGCAACTGCTTTTTCGACCTTTATGAATCTTTTTGTTTTTCGGTACTTTGTTCTATTAATTTTAGATGCAAGGTGCAAAAAAGAATCCACAACATTCTTCTCGGGAGTTGTGTTTCCCGATGACAATATGGTATATGCTTGTAACGTAGATATTTACCATAGCTCAAGCATGTGACATTAGCACAAGGTTAGCACACAAACCATGTAAATTACGCGATACATCTAAGGAAGTAAGAACTAAGAAAAAAAGACTTGTTCTGAAAGTCAAACAGGATTAAGCTTCTCCTATACAATTAACACTGAATAAAAACCACTGCACAGGATCGGCTGAATATCTACGAAACTTGCGTAATATGATATTGCTTGAATTTGTTTAGTCTTTTCTTTCGGTACTTTCCTTCGGCAAACTCACACGATTGGGTATACAAAAAGGGAAATTTCCCAGTTAGAATAGTTTTTAATCGTTCCTTATGCAAAAATCACTCGTGAAATAACTTGATTTTCTTGAAGTAGAATACCTTTACCAAAAAATACCCAAACCTACTTTTAGTTATAGCATTATTTTACCAGTCATGAATTCTTGTGACAACTTTTCATATTCAACAGCCCTGATTCATTCTCTAAGATTTAACATGTAGGCAGAAGTTTGTTTCTTTTCTGCTACACAGTTATCACTGTTTGTATTGTTAAAGGCTTGGCGCTTCTGTCCTAGGCTAGTAATCCTCTAAAGGTTAAAATGTTCGTGTTCAAAATGGAATGTGACTAATGACTCTTAAATTGTTTGTATTTATTTACTACCGAAAAAGTACCTCGAAAATTATACGATTCCAAATGTATTCTAGAATTACATTAATTCACTTAGTTCAAATACCTCGTTCCCCCCCTTGATTTCTTTCAGAGCAAAATTATGAAGCCTATCTCAGGCTTCTTCTGTCCCGGTTCTATCCTAAAAATATTTACTGAACATCGGACCCATGGGTGATTAGATACAAAATGAAAAATATGATTTTATAACTGAATGGTATAAAAGCATACGTTCTTCTCATTTTTTTATCCTTCTTACCTGATAAAATAATGTTAATAATAATGTAGGAAAAGTTGTAACTCAGGTTAAATAAAGTAACAAGTAGAAATATGTCGCTTTTGCCAATACTTTTTTTTTCATTTCTTCTGTTGTTGCTGTAACTCAGAGTCAACTGAACACACTTATAAGAGAACCTTTACCCATCGATAATACGACTGAAACAGATGGATTGAATATTCTTAGGTGTTTGCAATTAGGTGGATATTTAAACTCAACTGAGGTGCATATCACTGCTACAAACGAGCTTACTATATCTCTATACCCGGAACCAGAAAACATTGAGCACTTGTTGAATGTTTCTGGAAAATGTTTTCATGGCTACGCTAACGGACTATCATTTAAGATCCATACCACAAATCCACAAGACGATGGGACAACCTGTATTGGCACCATAGGATCAATATTGAGTGGTAGAGACATTTTGCCCCCTCTGTCACGCAACAAACAAGACAGTAATCATGGGTCACGTAGGCTAAAGCGAGACAAGTATGTCGCTTACTATGATGCTTTTCCATCGCAAGAACGTGATTGTTCAAGTTCGGACTTGATTTGGACGTCTTCTGATTTGTGCTTTGATGATGTAATGGGCGGGTATAGTTCTATCAACTTCCATAATGCAGATGAAACACAGGATCTAACAATTAACTACTGGCCTCACCATCACTGTGAAAATGGTGATTATCATGTGGCATATTTGTCACCAGGACAAACCTCGAACTGTGATAGTATGACGACTTATTCTTGGTACGGAACATTTTCTGGAGATGATTGTCATGATCACGAGAGTGCAACAAGTTGTGATCAGGCCTATTATCAAGCCTGGCTTAAAGCCTTTGTTGTTGGGCTCGTTATTGTAACACTAAAAGTCCCATTGTAGAAGGAGAACAATGTTTATGAAGGTAGATTTAAACTAAAAATAAGATTTAGCAGCCCAGTTTATCCTTTACCCTCAGAGACTCCCTCTGACTAACATTTGGTGTTGAAATCGTTTCAGCAGTTAGATTTTTGGAATTTTGCACAGTCTTTGATATTGTTGGCGCCATATCTTCATTATTCAAACCTACCTTCGTTAATGTTCGAATACAATTGAATATATAAAACTTTTATTTAGAAATTTCCTCAAGAGCCTCTAATTCTGTTGAAAAAGGTTAAATTATTATTACTTTTTGCCTTTACCTGATTGTGCACATTTGTTATTCACTTGAGATAAACTTAAAAACTCCCATAAGAGGCAGAAGAGACTATCTGTAGACTGACCGATATAATATATAAACAGAAAATTGCATCCTCAAAAGAATGTTTCTAGGTATTTTGAGAACGCAAAACAAAAACATATGCTAGCTACCATACAAAAATACTTGTATTGAATTAATAACGGTATTTTTGCCTGTCGGGCCTCTTTTCATGGTAGCCTTTACCAATTCACGTGCTATATGCAAACGCGCGCTTTTTCATCCTCAAAATATAATTGAAGTATGGAAAACAAGCTAACCAACAACCAGCAAGAAAAGGAATCACAGCTAGCAGGACCTTGAACACGAATGAACTGTTAAAATACTTCAATAAAATATCACGATCTATGAAAGCGGTGAACTAGAGATATTTCTGAATTTCACAATGCGAAGCGTAAATTAGCAACTGAGTTTTGAGTGTTATTGCAAATAGGGGTGGTGTGGCAACCTGTGCTGCATAAAAGAACCTCCCTAGCAATTGGTTGATAGACACAAGTTACTAAGATATTAGTATGTTAATAAATACTACCAGACAGGTATCAAATTATAACTGATAAGTTGGTGTGATCTGTTAGAGAATAAGGTTGAAACGAGCTCGTTACGTTGAATCACTGATTGGCAATTGAGTCCATCTTGCACAGTTGTGAGGAATTATCGATGGCTAAATGGATAGTATCTGATTGGTTATTACCCTATGCTGTTGAAGCTAGGTGAATATATGTAGAATGCAATTTGGTGAATGCAGTATAACTAGATGACCAGAGCATATTTGAACAACTACCAGCAGATAATGTCAGATTTATAGGGAGGGAACAGTATAAAGCGAGAAAGAGGAATGATGAAGGTTTAGTTCTGCCATCTAAAGTGTACGAACGGCTATTGAACAATCAATTGAGTTCGATTTTAGTAATTTCTGAAGAGACAAACCGATCAATGTGATTAGATGAACTGTTAGGGTCACGCTTGAAAGCTCATTAAGGTTGCTCTTTTACAATCTAACAAATTGCGTGAGTTTAGAGTGCCAAATAACTGGTTTAAGTTAGCCTAGACAGCTTCGTTGATGCCAACTGGTTCATCAATTTCATTGTTATGCATTTGTTATTGGCGTTGTAGAAGCCGGCTTTGCAACCATATTTTTCAAAGCACAGAGGATATTCTGGTAACACTTGGAAGTTGGGGGTATTAATAAGGAGTACTAAGAATTATTGGGATCCTTATTTTTAATCCCAATGTAATTTAAAGGATGATGTTGTTTCGTGAATCGTTGTGCTAGGGATTGAACTGATAAATTAGTATGGGCCAGTCTGGCATTGCGACAGACCATTGCACTATCCTTTCCGGACCATACTATTGGATATATGGCTGAAACACTTCAAGAAACATATGTCGGCTATTAGTCCCTTACTCTATCTATTTCTCGTCACTGATCCTCCGAAATACACCGACGAAATTACAGATGTCATATTTCCACAACTCATTGAAATGCATAACAATGCGCTAAACACAATGCTTAGGAAATATGTCAGCCCCGACATATACAAACATCCGAAAAATACTTTACATGTTCTAAATGAGGACTTTCAATCCAGAGACCTTCTAGAATCTATCATACAAAAGTTGCTAACAAGGAATAGATCTGTTTTCGTAGAAAAAATGACTGAATTACAATTCAACTTCAACAATATAAAAAAGGACATGGAAAGAGCTATAGAATGGAGGACAGATATCTTCAAAGCAGCTGAAAAATATGATGATATATTTGACGGTATTTCGTTAGAACAAACAAAACGTATTAAGCAAGCCTACCAAGAGATCATTGATAACACAATCATTACACAACTACTTTTAGGCTACCCAGATATTCTAAAAGAACAGAAATCACAATATAAAAATGAGTTCCCTACCTTTGATCAGAATCTATCACTAATGAAGGAATACATAAACGAAAACCCTACATGAGAAGGCAAATTTGTAACTGAAGAACTTGCATTCTATAGCCAACAACAAGGAGAAAAGAAATTTACTGGAAAAATTAACACAAAACGCTTCTATACTAGAAAATATCCACTCTGTTCAAAGAAACATAATATTTATCATTGTCCAGAATTAAAAAGAAGCCATCCAAATGCTCCACTATATCAAAAGCAAACTGAACGTAGCAAATAAACAAAAGAAGAGTCATATTCATATGTTTGCTACTTTGCAGAAAATATGGATCATTTACCTAACTCGTCCTGGATAGTGGATTCTGGGGCATTTACACATATTTGCAATAACAAATCATTAATGGCTAATTTCACGCCAGTTAGAGATACCATTACAGGACCTAACGGCCCAACTATTATACAAGGTTACGGCACCATATATCTATATGGAATACTACTCAAGCACGTTGCATTCGTACCTGAGATACCAGTTAACCTTGTATCAATAAAGAAATTAACTAATGATCACCCATCCATAACATGCCAATTTGACAAAAGACATGTTATGTTGTCATACGCAAACAGAACGACTATTCTCTTTGCTAAAGTTAGACAAGGGCTATACCATGTGGTTCCTGATAACAAAGGACCACTGACTAAACCGAAAACTTTCCTCGCAACTACTACAGCCAAAATCCTGGCTCAATGACTAACACTCGGCAGCAAAATTCTGGACAAGGCAAACTTATTACATGCTCGGTTAGGACACCCTAACAATGTTATCTATCAAACCCTGGCAAGAACCTAAAAATTTCCAAGGATATCATTAGAACAATTTACGGTATGTACAGCATGTAGCATGGGAAAACCAATCACAAAAATCCCTAAACATTCTGATACAATGATAACTCAACCATTGGAACTAATACATGTAGACTTGCCGGGACCATTCAACTATAATGCCCATGCCCATCAAAAATATATTATGACCATTGTGGATACTCACACTCACTATTATCATGTTATATTGCTTACAGATAAAGAAGAAGTGGCTGACAGACTCCACTCCAGGATTGGATTACCGCTGCAGAATTACGTTTTCACAGCAAAGGTAAACTACCTGGTAAAAGCCGTTTGTACGGACAATGGCGGTGAATTCCACAACCGGGGGCTAGACAAGTACCTACAGGAAAAGGGGATTGAACATCAGGTAACAATCCCATATGCTAGCTATCAAAATGGAGTTGCGGAACGAGCACACAGAACACTATAAGAAAAGGCACGTACGCTACTTATAGCCGGTAGTGTACCATTCACACTATGGACAGAAGCAGTTTGTACTGCAGTCTATCTTGCGAACATAACGCCAGTAGCAAAGCGCAGTAATCTAATACCATATTGCGCTTGGCATCAACTTCCGCCATTCGCTATATATTTAGATCACCTACGTGTTTTTGGTTGTGCTGCATACGCTCAAATTCCAAAACACCTCACAAATGGCAAATTTGTTCAAAGATATGTTCTATGTGCACTAATGGTCTACGAACAACATAGCAAAGCATACCGTCTATTTCATCCACATACAAAACGGTTATTTTTCACACATCAGGTAAAGTTCGATGAAAATGTATTTCCGTTGCAATATCTAACACATGAGGACACTGTGTCTGGTTATCAAACCCACATATCTGGTGTTGCCTCATACAAATACTTGCAACCGGATGACTCCGATGTTACTGAAACCCGAGAGTACTGGAATGAACTTAGGGAAGCTACCATGAACAAATCGCATCAAAATAATTGGTCGATACCTGCATTTCCAGGGTCGACATCTGAGCTTACAGATCATAATAAATCGGTACCTGCATTTCCAGGGTCGTTTTCTGCATTAGCAGATATGTCACTATCCATAACCGATTCCACCAGCACTTCTAGCTATTTACCGTCTTCATCACCACCATCCCAGAGCTCTTCCTCTGGTCAGCATACGGCGTACATTATTAAGCGTCGGAAACCAACTCCTCCAGGACTACCTTCCACTATACTACGGGCAAAAAATTCCCCAGACGTGTCTGAATGGATGCTAGCCTGTAATAAGGAACTTGCTGCCTTTAAAAGGTTGCATATGTATGACCTGGATCCCCTTCCAGTAGGATCACAAGCACTGGAATGTCACTGGGTGTTTACCATAAAAGGTGACAAAACTAAAAAGGCTCGGCTAGTTGCTCAAGGCTTCCATCAACAATATGGCATTGAATACGCGGAGCCGAAACATTTGCTCCTGCTATTAAGTACGAATCGGTGAGGGTGTTTCTAACTATTGCTTCGGTACACAAGCTAAAAATACATCAACTCGATGTTGCCACTGCATTTCTAAATTCTCTCGTTGCCACACGGTCTTCGTGAAACAGCCTCTGGGTTTTCAAGACAGGAAATTTCCAGATCATGTATGGCGTTTAAAAAAGGCTATGTATGGCCTCAAGCAAGCGCCTCTTCTCTGGAATGATACTATTCATACTTTCTTTACTTTGCTTGGGCTTCGTCGCAGTGAAATTGATTATGGACTTTATCACTTATCTCATCAAAATAATCGGTTAATGGTAATAGTAGCTCTTTATGTGGACGATATTTTAATTGTTACCAGAAACACCACTGTCTTTACCAAATTTAGGGAGAAGTTACAAAAGGTATTTGATATCAAGGACCTGGGAAAGGTATCCCTCCTCTTGGGAACTAATATTAAACAACACTCAAATTTTGACGTTACAATGGGCATGCAAACATACATCAGTCAACTGGAACTACAATATCCAGCACTGTTGTTACGCCCACATATCACGCCACTTCCAATAGATTTTGACAGTAATGATACGTCCACACCACTTCTTGCATCTCCAAGGCCATATCAGTCTATCATGGGAAAAATATTATTTCTATCTCGAATTTTCAGACCTGATATTGCATATCCTACTTCTCTATTGTGCCGACATCTACAACAACCTCGTCAAATTCATTACGATGCAGCAGAACGACTACTATCGTATATCTTCTCCACAAAGGAATATCAAATTCGCTCTAACTCGAACACTCCACTGGATCTGGTAATGTACTCTGATGCCTCACACATTCCAAGGACAGAGCGTCCTTATTCTACGGGGGGATATCTGACATTACTTTGTGTGGGAGCATTAACTTGGTCTTCCAAAAGGATTAAAACTGTCTGTGTCTCGTCCACGGATGCGGAATATTATGCAGCAAGTGAAGCTGTACTAGAAACAGTGGGTCTACTCCAGTTGTTTAAGGAACTCCATATTCCACTGAGGAGGCGTACATTATTGATTGACAATAATCCAACAATAGATATGATAAAACAGCCTACGGCGCACCAACGAATGAGGCATATTGATATTCGCTGTCACAAAATCAGGGAGAAGTGAGGAAAGGAACTCTTGTCGTAGAAGAAGTGCGCACTCAGAGTCAGATAGCTGATAGTCTAACTAAGTAATAGGCCGTACTATTGAAAGAAACTGGAAAGAACTACTAAAAAAATAATGCTCAATTTATATGAAATTTATCTACATCCGTGTTCACCAGTTAGGGGCAGATGTTGAAAGTGGTAAGGTTAGCCCTGTCACAAGCTACCTACTAATCACGTAGGTATATCCTAATTCATCTTAATTAGGAAATTATGATAGATTGACTTTATTACGTGGCTGCATAAGAATTAATGAAACATTCTAAACCACTAATATAACTTTATCAAAGTAAACAAGAAGTGGAGAAAGAATCCACGAGGTATCATCTAGCCACCAAAAGACAGCTGTTGAAAGTACAAGATGCGGGGTACTGGGTCACTCAACCTCTACTCGTTAAAAAATAAAAGAGGGGAAGGCTTCAAGAAAGGAGGGATCATATAATTTCTCTCTTGATGAATTAAGGTATGAAAAGAAACCCGAATTCTGTTCATCTTATATAGCTTTATCTCCTCCATGTAGGAAGAGAAGATAGAAAAGATATAGGAATAGAACTATGACTTTTAACTTACAAACGTAAAGGCAACAAAATCGAATAGCATAGGCAGATTAATAGTGATTACAATTAGATGGTATGCTAAGTACTGTATCAAGAGGCAGACAAGGACACATATTTGCGAGTACTAAAAGCTCTGCCTATTTAGGTCATTACTCAGAAACAGCACAAACTCAACCAGTTGATTA
>JANIWU010000160.1:0-14124 GCA_030705145.1 Hagleromyces aurorensis | reverse complement strand
ACATGTAACCACCGAAGGCGATACAAGCACATAGGAAACAGGATGTCAAATATGCAGAGAATGGCTTCTTTGGGATTTCGACGGCAGCTACTTCGCTGTCGACACCGTATGCCTTCAAATCATCCTCGTTCGAACCCTTCTGGGATGGGGATGATAAGTTAGAGGCGTTACTAACTGAACGGTCCAAGCCAGGTTCTTGAGAACCTTCGTTGACTGCCTTTTCTTGCGACATTTTTTAAATTAGGATTTCTGTTATCAAAGAGCTAACGAAAACCTGAGATGTATTTCGGTTGTGTTTGATGATTTCTGGTTTTCTAGGAATTCTAGAGAGAAGTTACTCCACATTAGGTTGCCAAACCTCTACCTTTTATATCTTCAGGAATGAAGTTTGAGCCACGCCCTACCAGCCGGAGCACTGTTGTGCCGCTCTTGATCATCTTGCCTTTTGGGCAACAAATATTGCTTCTTTCCCATGGTGGCAATTTTTCTCCACAACAGATATTCCTCGTGAATTGCGTAATTTCTTTTCCAATATGTTTTCTTTCCACGACACTACTCTGTGCATATGCACACTCCTGCGGACCCCGCAGAATACCTCGACCGGGCTGGCTACAAAAATCCAAAGAGCTACCTTCGGAGCATCTTATGCCGGTTAGGGCCCACGCACTGATCCTTGAGAATGGACCGAATGCTAGAGTAACAATAACAATACTGACTGCGCAAAACAATCATGCTTCGGGATGCTCAAGTCAGCAGTGTTTTTCCGTAGAAGTATAGAAAAAGTAACCATCTGTGTCTGCGTTATAAATTTTCTTTCCGTTTCTTTCACTGAAAACCATTCGGAGCACTGACTGGTCTCCGAGACTTCATAGTGTCGGATGGGAATAATCCGGGCCTTTTCGATACACTGGCTTCCTTTTTTTTACTAGCAAGGGTGGAAATGTGAGAAATGAGATCTCAAGATATCGGCGGACTCGATGGAAAATCACCAAGTAACGATTTACCATACTTGGGTGTCTCCAGAGCTCTCCACATATGGAGGTGTTGGATATGTTTATGTCCGGGGGCGGAGGGAGGAGGGCCGAGGGAGTTCAGTACCCCTCGCATCTGTACGCTACTGTTTTCTCATTCCGGTGAAAAGACAAGGAGTGGTAGTGGGGGTACACGGGCGCACGTAGTTCTCTTTGAATAGTTACGCGATTTGCCACAATCGTATACGTGGTTGCGTTCTGCATACGTGAAAAGGCTGTGATTTCAGTGATCAGAGTGGATTACTTTTCGCGGAATCTACCAAGGTCCTGGCATCTGCAAAATCCTGAATGCAACGGCGCAAAGCCTTGTCTAAGAAAGTCGAGTCTAATTCCGTCCCCCATCTGCGATGAGAATGGCGCGTACGATTATACGTGTCGGTAAAGTATTGGACAACAGCTTGGCCCTCAAGAGATATGTCAGGCAATTTCTCTTGGAAGTCCACAAGTGGAGATACGTATTATCTGCTGTATTTACTGCGTGATTCATAATGCAAAGTTCTTGTCATGACAAAATCCCGTTGAAAAACCTCATCGACTTTTCAATGGCCTTACAGACAGAGCATTCAGATGACCAATACAGGAGACAAGTCTGGATTGGACAAGGAAAAGTCAGTTTACCGATAGATGGTAGTTGGGCTACAATAACATTCATGTGGAGGAGGGGGTCACAAATATCAGAATTTTGTGTAATTGAGAAGCTTCTTGGAAAGGAATGGTAGCGTTAAATCCCAGTATGAGAATCATGGTCCATGCTAACAAAGTATTTTTTATCTTTACCCCTGCTTGAAATCTAGTATAGAGAGAATAACAGAAGCCTCCATCATTAAATGCCCCAGTTGTGTGGCTGTTACCATAGACTTAGAGGACAAAGGATAATCCTCTCTATCTCTGATTTCCGCACATATGTCTCGATCCATTACGTGTGAAGTACTGCAGTTGGGATCCCTTCGGATATACTGTGGATATTCTCAAATCATCACGCCGTTGAACAAACAGCTTACACATAATTTAATAGGACACATGCTTGTGTAGGGTAAATAAATGTAGCGCGTTGTTCTGCGTAATTTCTTGCTGAGAAATATGTAGAGTAAGTGGGAACTTTCTGTTGTTCGGAGCAGATAGGTCCGTAGAAAAAACCGGCCGGTAATCTGACGCCCTCTGACTGAATCTCAAACATGCTTCAAAAGCTGAACTAAGATTTTAAGCAATGGAGGACCATGACTAAAGATATGCGAGAGTAAACTCATAAAAAGTTCAGTTCTCACTATAGATGCTGAGAAGACCGCTAATGCCGTTTCATGTCTGTCAGGAACTCATACTAATCTAGTTTTTATATCAAAGAAGGTTTGATAAATTTGGTTAAGTTGAGATTAGAAAGTAACTGTAAAATATGACCTAATACAAAGCTTAGAGAGATTTAAAAGAGAATGTTGTGTAACTGTTCGCCGAACTGAAATATTATTCATCTCAAGGTATAAGTAATTGCAATTGTTTTCGCACCAGGCTGGTGGTTCTGTCCATTAATGTGATGCCACATACCTTCCATATTGATATCTTCAATGCCCTCAATAATGAAAATCACTGGGATAAGTATGAAGATTTGATATAAAGATTATAAGACTTAGTTTGTATTTCCAATCAATGGTGACATGCTGCGGAAAATATATATTATCATAGGGGATACAGAACGCTGCCAGCTAGCTAGAATTCTAGTACATGATAAAATGCAAGTATACAGAAGAGGTAGTTTGCAAGTTTATTTTTGAGTAAAGCAAAATATCATCCCTTTGGTAAAAGTGTTCTCAAATGCAACTTCGAAATTCAAAAACATTCTGTAAGAAGCTATTATTGACTATCTATATTAGCCCTCAATGTTGGCTGAAGGTTCAAAAACGATAGAAGTTTTTTTTGCAATTTTGATCTAACGAAGTGTTTGTTCTTCCGAATTTTATTTTTCTCGGTATAGTTCTTATGATGTGAGCAGCAGGTTATATTAAACAAAAAATTCCCAAAACATCGTATTTCACAACCCGGAAAAGAACATAACTAAAGTGTAAAACATTGCGTGATACTTTTTTTCTTATATTTTTTGCGATTAGTTTTGTTCTTTTGTGAAAATATAATCATTTATAGATTTCGAATAAAGATAGCAATATTAATAGACTCTTTCTTGTCCTCAGTTTTCCCATTAAATTCTAGTAGATGAAAAAAAACTGAAAAGCTTTCATGGATAGATTATCCTCTATGATAAAAGGTTGAAAATAGAGTTGGTTTCTATGTTTTGTTTGTCTTTGTTTATATTTTTGTCATGACCTACATTATTGAGAGGGAGTACATAGCAATACTGGTAAACTAAGAAAGGAAACAGAAAAAAACATTTTAAAATAATCTGTCCAAATCCCAAAATCAAACAAACAAGCTGATTTATGGGGTCTAACGTACAGAAATCAAGCAAATAGCATTCATTCCCTGTTTGAGAGCTTCGAAAAATATGTTTTCGGTAGAATGCCACTTTTCTTGCCTAGCCAAAAACACCCCCCGCAAATAAACATTCCGTGACAAAAGCAAAAAATAGTGAAATACATTATAAAAACTGTTTTCTGTTGACCAATGTACTCTCAATTTCTGAAAGACAATTATATCTTTTTATAGCTCATTGATCCGCATCTCCAAGTAGTACTTATCAGAAGATCTGTCCTCAAAGTCATTAGAGAATGAACCAGGCAACAACCCAGTTTCTACAGACACACATGAGACTGAAAATTCTTGTAATAAAATAACAAAATAAAAGAGAGATTTTCGTAATTTTGCCTAAGGTTATCTTGACAAATATCTCCATGCAAAAGTAAAGATAACTCCCATAAAAGAAATTTATGCGTATTGAATACAAACTACACGAAACATGGTTTGTGATAATGCAAGATCCCTATCAAAGGTTTAAACATGAGTAAGCTGTGGATTCTGAACAGCATGATTTTCGCCAATGGCTTCGTAAAGAAAAGCTATATTGTTTTCAGAATAGGGAAAAAACGCTTTTCAGAAATTTTAATTAGGGGACGAGGGGCTCACACGGCCTTAGTAATTTAATATTTTTAATAAATTTAATAACATTATTTTTATTTGAAATTTTTACTCAGGGGAACATGTCTTTTTAGATCATCATCAAATACGAAATATGAATTTAAGTTGACTTGCGGTGAAAGTCATCGGAGAATGAGTGACTTTTCAGGTTAAAAAGTCCTGAATTTTATTCGCAAAGAGAGGTACTGTTAAACCAATAGGTCAAATACCCGAAATGCAGATCATGACAAGTTAGAGTTTACAAACTCGAAACTTGGAAAATCAAGTAGATTTAGCCTCAAATGACGTTTAGCATGGTTTGATAAGGAGATTCAACAATGACAATTCTTCCAAGGCATGGATGTTGTGGATGGAAGTCACGAATGTCAAGCACAATACCAAGATAAAGTTAAGGCAAATCTATCGAGTTGATAGTTTGCCAAACCCAGTAAGAGATGTGTTTACTGAGGTATACCTTTTGCCTACCTACCATGACCAAAAACTCCTTCGTCGGATTCAACTCATATTTAAAGTGGATTGATATGAAGCGAATAAAAAAGACAGAAACCTTATTATTAGTCATCAGAGAAACAAGCAAACAGTTGACTTCGAAATGTTTACTTTTACACGACTATTACAAGCTCTTTTTATATCGTGCTTACTAAAGAAAACTCTTTCGTTTGAAGTGGAAAACCAATGTGAGTTACCTCCTAATATTGGTGGGGGCGTTGGTTTCAGGGCTAGGTTCTACAAATACTTGAATGAAATGATTGAAGCTGAATATCCTACCTATGAGGCCAGAGTACAGTATCTTCTTCAAGGCTATAACGATGACGACAGATATTTGGGGGAGGTTCTAGGAGTAACAGATCCTACTTTTGACTATCATGAAAATCATGCCAGTGGTGTTATTACTTGGGGAGAATGCCATGGATTTAATATCACAACAAGTAATTTCTCTGTGGAATATACCGGTTATTTTATTCCACCTAAATCAGGCACATACACCTTTTATCTTAACGATACTGATGACTCTGCATTATTTTCATTTGCCCAATCAGGAACTTTCACATGTTGCAACTCAAACGAAATTGTAAACCCTGATGTTGGTGATATAACAATGTTAGCATATAACCAATGGTTTTTTGGAGATAAAGCCGAGGCTTATGGCTATTTATACGAAAACGTTGCATACCCTATAAGATTGGTTTATTATAATGTTGGTAGTATTGGAGTTCTAAGACTATATTACAAGGATCCCGATGGAGTATACCACGACTCATATGAAAATATAGTTAGGTATTTCGATGATCAAGAGCTTGCATGTCCGAGAAACATGGAAACAGAAACTACAACTTACACCCATTGGACAGGAACAGTTACGGAAACATATTCCACTTCTATTTCCATATATACTGGTTTAGATGGCCAGACCACGACGGAGACCATCTACTACGTTGCTACGCCCACGATTGGTGTAGAAACAACAGAGTTCACACACTGGACGGGCACAGATGACACGACGATGTCCACTGGTTACTCGACATACACAGGGACAGATGGTAAGGTAACAACCGAGACGACCTACTACGTTGCTACGCCCACCAACGGCATCCAGACGACGCAGTTTACCTACTGGACTGGTACAGATGACACGACGATGTCCACTGGTTACTCGACATACACAGGTACCGATGGAAAAGTGACAACAGAAACAACATACTATGTGGCCACCCCAATCCATGACCCAGTCACAACTGTTTTCACAGATTGGACTGGTAGTTTCACCGAAACATGGTCAACAGCAATGACGACATATATTGGCACAGACGGAAAGGCTACAGAAAATACCACGTATTACGTTAGAACACCAACAAATGGCTATCAAACTACTATTCACACAGGGTGGACAGGTACAGGAGATTCTACGATATCCACCGGCTACTCGACATACACAGGGACAGATGGTAAGGTAACAACCGAGACGACCTACTACGTTGCTACGCCCACCAACGGCATCCAGACGACGCAGTTTACCTACTGGACTGGTACAGATGACACGACGATGTCCACTGGTTACTCGACATACACTGGCCCAGACGGTAAGGTCACCACGGTGACTACGTACTACGTTGCTACACCCACCAAGGGATTCGAGACGACAGATTTCACACCCTGGACTGGAACCGGCGAATCAACAATATCCACCGGTTATTCGACATACACTGGCCCAGACGGTAAGGTCACCACGGAGACTACTTACTACGTTGCTACTCCAACGCAGGATGAAACAAGGTCAATGAGTCACACCACAACCAAAATAGTTCCTGGGACAACAGACAAGAACACGGCAACTTATCTATATATCACGACGGTCGATGGAAAACCATCTATCATAACATCAACAAAATCAGTATATCATACGGCATCTTCACAAACATCGGATGAAAGACAAGGAGTGAAAAGCAGTAACTCTATCTCACAAGTTGAATCAAGAACGGAGATTGCTTCTCTCTATGATGGTTTCGCCATTCGGAATTTTATGATGAAACCTTTAATTTCACTGATTGAAATACTCCTTGTTGCTGTGTTTATTTGATAAATTGATTTACAGTTCAGGCCATAAATTTTTTGAAGTTCAAGTTCATGTTCTCTTTTGCATTATTCTTTAATATATTTAATTGATGTTTATACCCTAACAACATTTTGCATCTAAAGCTAACTTTGTTCTTTTTTCCAATACCTTGGCGTTTTAATGATTTTATAGTTGAATAGCCCGTACCTGAATAAGTAAGAAAGATTCCTATGTTTTCCCATAATTATCAAATGTCAAAAGCTCTCAAAGGGAAGGTGTTTGGATGAACTCATGCTTCGAAGGATTTCAATTGTGTCAATAGGGGGAGACTTCTGCCAGAGTTTCAATATACTGCGTATACTCCATTTACTCTTAATTTTATGCGCATGAAATTTGTTTAGAGAACGTAAGACAGTTTTAGAGAAGTTTAGGTCAATATCTTTTAATTTTATTAGAGTTCTTGATCGTCAGTTAGACAGAATGCAAAATACTCAAATGAATAACGAACTAAATAAATATAATACCTCAGGATGATATTGGGAACCTCATACATTAGCAAATAAAATTATCAAACAGGGTTTGATTGGTTAACGCTCAGCAGTGAATAATAAATGTATTGCACATTTTTTTAGGTAAGATTACGTTTGGGAAGGACTGTTAAACTTGGCACACTATTTCATAACAAACCAATCGTCCGCACTGCTCCCACATATGACATAGTTTGTGCAATGAGATATTCATGGCAAATACCAAATATGCAGGGCCCAATGATAAGGGAAGTTTTAACTTAAGCACCCAAACCCCAAGAACAAGAAAACGAAATACACAGTAATGAAGGCACAACGCCTAGCACTGCCAATATTGACACCGTGGTATATAGTTTCCGCAATCGCCGTACTGTATCAGTAAAAAGAACGGGGTGCACGCGTTGCCATCTAGAGCAAAAAGGCTCTACAGTAACTTAGGTATCATCGATATGGAAAGGGACGAAAATCAAAAGACGGCTTTACCGGCGAAGGAGACCCAGACAGCTGGCAGGGGCAAAATTGAGATACAGTTCTCGAACTTAATTTCTAGTATGCTTCCGATGGTTGCCACCCCTCGTCATCTAAATGTTCCCTTATTTCAATAACGCCCTAAATACCTGCAGGAAACGACCATAGCTTTGTTTCACGATCTGCGTAGAAGATTATGTATCTGGCTCTCTTGTAGTCCAGAAGTATATGGGAGGCCAGTCTTATAACTTCAACAGGGAAACTGTAAAACAAATGTGCCATATCTCCTAGAGATTCATATGTTGGAGGTTTATTCATTTTGTCACTTGGCTTCCATGCCTGGTTTTCATATTCGGAGATTCCACGGAAGTTTTCGTTACTGGAAAGGTAGTTATTTCCGTTAACTAAATCGAGTAGAAGGAATCCCTTTGACACAGAAATAAACGTAGACCTCGGCAATTAGAATCCCAATGCCACATCTTCTCGGTAAGAAAAACATAATTTGATGGTTTTCATTATCAACGTTTGACAAATAACTGCGGGATATTGTCTACAACTGGTAGATTCGCTTTTCGACTGCACCGAAACGATCGAGTTCTGAAGACTCGGAAAGATTTCTTTCTGTAAAAGGAAATAAATGATTGCTGAATCATGTTATTCTTGGTCAACCTCCGAAAAGTTTACCAAAAACTGTTGCATCCGGCCCTCCGAAAATTCTCGTTGAATAGGACACTGGGAGTAACTATAGCAAACCAATACGTCAAGAAATAAATCCGTCCCACATTTTTGGGTGATATGAATTTAAATTCCTCCTCTAGCATGCAGGGGGTTTTTAGTTCTTTGCTCTATATAAACCGAGACAGTAACCTAGTGCTTTGCAGCGAAGCTTCTTGGAAGTTACCACTTTTTGAAAAATAGAAGAACACTTTAAACCACACACAACTGAAACGATTTTTTCAGATTTCCAAACAATATGAAACTATCATATATTTCGCTTTTTACAGGCGCACTTAGCCTTGTGACAGTCGAAGCAGCTGAGAAAGCATATGCAGACTCAGACCCTGCTGAATATACGATAGTCAACAGCTACATCACCGGAAGCCCAACTACTACTAAAACAAACCCTACAGGTTCAGTTACATCGCTAACCGTATCGACGCAGGTTGCTCAGCCAACACCCGGAAGACCAGCCTATGACTTTTACACTGGTGACCCATTCAAGTGGGACTTCGACTCAGCTCTGGCAGGCTTGAACTTTGGTCCATTATACATCCAACCAGCCTTCACAGTCAAGGTGAATATGACATATCCAACAGACGATACCGGTGAAGTGGATCCACAAGTTGGTATAAATCAGATAATGGATACCATTTTGGCGTTAAACCAGACCTTGGGCAGCTCAACAAATATTGTTGAGGGTGTTCAAGGTTTCTTCAATGTAATTAAGTTGCAAGTTGGTTCTTTGCTCAAGAACCCGGTATCTTCTTATATTTCTGTTTCGTTTGCAGCTGATCTTGCGACTGGATCCGAGGGAAATGGTATTAAAGTAACGTTTGTTTTCAAGGATGACAAAATGTACCAACAAATTGCCTTTACACCTGGTGTCAAGAAGGTCTACACAACATCTGCGACAGTGTCCAGTGCTCTAGTTCCGGTCACAAGAACCTCTTTCTCGCCAACAAATACCTTTGTCATTTTCGGGTCGACGAGTTTGCCACAATATAAGAAAGCCAAGAGAGATGAAGTTTTAGTTCAAGAGGGGTTAGCAGTTCCTACCAGCGTGCGCTCTACTCAAGTTGTTATTGTCGGTATGCTAGCTCTCTTGTTCGTGCTTTGAGTGCTGTAGTTTTAATATTAAGTAATATTCATCTGGAACTGTGTAAACGTTCCAAGAATTAGCAAGATGAGTATGTAATGAGTTTAATGAACGTCTCGTGGGTTATGAGATTGTTTACGGCGATACTATTCTATCATCTGGAGGGTAGAACTAACAACTCGCTGAAGACATGCAGTTCAGGCAGAAACTGCCTAGGAGATACAGACTATTTTTCTTCCTATTTTTCAATACCTTGCCGACACTGTTCGACAAAATCCCATAAGGTGATGGGCCCCACATGTACTTTCTGTTCCAACATAAAAATTTTGCTGCGCTGCAAGGAATGGTACGATAAAAGTTTTGAAAAAGGATGGTTCGTGGAGTTATTCAGGAATTTTTTATTGTTATTAGTAATTTTTAAGGGCATCCTGGTTATCACATCTTCTTGCTTTGTCCCATTCGAAGACAATTTGGAAGGTCCACTATTAATGTTAAAAGCAAAAACGGTAACTGCAGGAAACATCAAATTGTCTTGGAGGTTCGGCACAGAATAGCCACCACTATTGTATTTGAGTATGTATGCTTAGATCTGTAAAAAGGAAACCTTAGATTTTTAAGGTCTAGAAACTGTATCCAATGACTAGGGTTATGTAATTTTTTCAACGGAGATACCCTGGTAGCTGTAGAAAGGAACATAAAAAGAAAATTCCAAGACGCAAGAAATGAGTTCTCTTTACTATTGGCACTGACTCGCTAGAGCAGAAATGGAAACTGTTCCCTAAAAGAATCATAGTCCTGTACCTCGCAAGTCATTCAAATTACCGGGAACAGCTTGTGAAAAATTTTTTCAGCTTCCAACGCCTTTCATTACCTGAAATTACTTTTGAGCGTGGCCCTTAGCCTGTGCAAAACAATTTGTTTGACTAGGTCGCACGGGGAAGTGTAACTAATGGGGGAGCGGGATCAAAGGAAACTTGCCTGTCCACTGGAATTTTCTGCCTTCATATAGAAGAACACGCAGAGAAATGAGAGACCTAACCTCACATCGTACACTTCAATCCGTCTTATACAGCGAGAACCTTTGCAAAGGCAAGCCGATTATCGCCGTTATCATGAGTTCGAACATATGCCACATAATTCTCAAGGTTCACTGCGGTGAGAATGTCATTTTAACTAATCGAGTCACATTCCTATGAGAGCAATTTAAGAATAGAGTTATGTGTGGACATGTACTCGGCAATTACCGACTGTTTGAACAGTTTCCTTTCCGATAGCTATACCTGGGCTGTGGATGAACAATAAGGTATCGAATTTAGTCATTGGAGAAACGTTCAATGTAACCTTTGAAAAATGGAAAAAGGCATATTTTTAGTATTATCTGTCCCTATAAGACCATTAAATTGATGCTGTTCGATACAGAAACCAGAACACTTTAGGAGACAAAGGTGCACTTTGAGGTTCTAATGTGACGCAGTGTGTTGATACCAACTCTCACAACAGCAAGTTTTATTGTACGAATTTGATTTATAAAGCATACTTATTCTAGATGATAGAGAATCACAAGAGTTATCACGATTAGAGTTTTGAAATCATTACTCCAACAAGGTAGTCCTCAGAAATCATACCCTAATCATGGTGGTATAGCAAACTATTGAACATCGGCCTATGTGACAAATTTGTAGGAATATTCCCCGTTTTAATTGGCAGTTTTATATACCTTTGCTTCATTTTCAGAGGTTATATTTCTTACTGTTAGAAAATCAGTAGTCCAGATTGCTTGAAGAACTTTTCACAGTCAGATTTATACATCAGAGAAACAATTGTGGGCTGGTATGCGTTCAACGAGGGCTACACAAAAGGTGGATCCAGTAAAATCCAAAGAAAAAACAATACTGACCAAACAGTATTTCAAAAGTAATCATGGTAGATTTTTCAGAGCGTTTTTATGAATAAATATTGATCGTACGATCATTTTTCTTTCTCAAGTGGATGAGATTTTGATGTGATTCCATGTGATTTTTAGCATGATTTTGGATATGAAAAGACAGGAATCGCCTGTAATGATTATATCTCATTATAATTTTATATGGAGCATTTACTTTAAGCATGTAAGGTCCAAGCTGCATACCGATACCTGAAACGGTTTTATGAAATTTCAGTATAATCGAAACAAACGATGTTTGGCAATAATACAATGACAAGCTTGTACCACCTGCTCCAATCAATGATTTGAGAAGGTTTTTCGCCATTTTTGAACTATCACTAGAGAAAATTCACATTCAAAACATACAATTATTTCATTTATTCCCAACTATTCCACTACTTTAAGCAATGAATTAAAAAAAAATCGTAAAGAAGCGCGTCAAAGCCAAGTTCATAACAATGAAAAAAAGGCCCCGATGGCTAATGTAGTTCTTGCAATGCAGCATGCAAACGCATAAAGCAGTGAGTGAGGCGGCAGTTAACACCATGATCCCTGATGTCATGCAGAAGGAAATTAGATTGTAAAAGTCTGCAGTTAACCTCATTATCCCTGATGTCGTGTAGAAGGAAATTAGAGTGTAAAAACCTGCAGCAAGCTCTCCTATCACACTGGTTAACAAACGGCACATCCGCTTCTATCAAGCCAGCATACATACAGTAGGGATATCAACAAGATAGAGCCAGCATTTCGGTGTTTCTGTTTAGGATTGGAAACATACTTCCAATTCATGTCAAAAAATGTCGATCAGTGCCAGCTCCTAATCAAATAAATGATACCTCGAAACATCTAACATGCTTTTAAGAGGCCAAATAACATCAACCGTTACACTATATTTCCGTGTTTGAAACTCCATATAATCACAAACGGATTCAAGCACTACACTGAAACGTTCTCAAAAGTTTTCAATTGTTAAAATTGGGTGTCTCTTTGTTGGAAGTGAATTTCACTGGTTAACTCAACATTTAGCCTAGGCTGAACTGAGGACGGTGAGACCAACAGTGGATGTGTGCTCAACAAGCGTGATGAGCCTGGCCATCTCGAAAGAACGGTCGATCACTATTCTAATTTTCACTACACTACACTACGTTTACTCAATAGGCATCACTCGTCAACAAACCTTGCGGGAGGCCCCAGTCCATCGTCTACAGCGCAGCTCAACCAAAATATTAAGAATTCTTGCTTAACACATTCTGTTTTGCGAAAAATTGCTGTAATGTCAAATAGATAGTAGGTATCAATAAAGTACAGTTGATGCTTTGAAGTATAATTGTAGTTATTACTCAAAGCTGGATCTGTATTAATCTAAGTGTTACTTTATTAAATACTTACTTCTTCTCAGTGATCCCACTCTACTTCATACATGGGATAAATAGCGTCCGTATATATCACTCAGAATCTCATAAGGTCCTATTAATGATGAATGAGACTACGCATTATTCATTTCTTATTTCCTCATCCAACAGATCTCATTGGTTAGTGTTATCTGGTAAGACTCGTCGGTTTATCTGCGAAACCGGCACGGCCCTTATTCCTGATGCGTGATTTGAATGTTGAGCATCCTGGCTTAAGGCACTCTGACTTACCACAGAATTTTATTCTATAATTGACTGGGTTGTCTGGCTTAATCTCAGGTTGACTTAGTGTAATTAACTGATTGTTATTACACGGCCTTCTAGTATAAGAAGCTTGTTCATCTATAAAACTATATAGAAAAAAGTACAAACTTTGATATTAATTTCTGGCAAAGGTGTCGCCTTTTATATCCTTTAAGTCCCTCTGAAAGAGGGTGCGCTGACAACCTTCTTAGTTGTTGCACTCGGTGAACCGAGGTGCGCTAATAACCTTCTTGTTGATCTCGGCTTTACTTTACAACAAATTTTGTTGTGGTCTGGTATGGTATAATAGTGATGGCTCTATAGTTAGTGTATTAAGCTAACCAATGTGTGTTATAGATATAAGAGTCTAATCTCTCTACTCGTTGTGTTAACGGATGTTCGACTTTCTATCTTCTACTTACTTCTGATACTTATCTAATAATATTTTCAACCTCCATTATATACGTGTATCTTGCTCTCTGACCACTGTAACTAATTCAGCTCTAACACACCCACATCCGCACACTTTGGTCGCTTTCGCACCTAGTTGTTGCTGCTGCCTCATTACCAGTGTTAACCGCCGTAGATTATTGCCCTGACTTCGTTGGTTATAATCACACTACACGTCCACATCAATATCTTATGAGATGAACCTCATAAGATGATGGTTGCATACTCCAATAATTAGCTATATAACGAGCAGGTTCCTTGAACCATGCTCGAGATGCTTTGGTCACTTCTAAGGAAGAGCTGATAACAATATTAATGTTCAATACTCTACATTTAGTTTACTGAATAGGAATATCGATCGTGCAGTAACCCAACTACGGGCCCAGAGAAATATCTACACCGCGCCGTCACGCGTCAACCTCTGTTGTAACAACGGTTTGTTCTACAACAAATTTCTGTTGTATTGTTGACTGGGATGTCTGGCTTAATCTCAAGTTGACTTAGTGTAATTAACTGATTGTTATTACACGGTCTTTTAGTAATAGAAGCTTGTTCTTTTATAGAACTATATAGAAAGTATTACGAACGTTGGTACTAATTGTTGGCAATTAGTTGACC